>RJWH01006185.1:0-59589 GCA_004363575.1 Solenodon paradoxus
TCTCCTTCGGGCTAATCGTCAGCTACCCTGTCAGTTTCCGCGTGTCAATTTCTTGCCTTGCTCTCCTGCTCTTAGCGTGCGCCTGATTGCGTGAAGGGAGTGCGTATCTTTGAAGGGGACCAGGTTGGATCTAATGAGACACGAGAAGCCCCCCCAGAACAAGGCAGAGACTCGGATACAGCCAAGAGTTTGGGGGGCTGGTGAACGCAAGCGTTGAGGAGGGCCAGTCAGGTACGAGAAGTTTGGGTATATTTGAGCAACGAAGAGAGACTGGAGCCGGCACTTGCGCCCCTCACCGCATCCCGCCCCCTTTCCTTGGGCTCTTCTGCCCCACCAACCCGGCTGCCTCCAGGGCCAGGGCTGTCCCAGGCGACTGCTGTTTGCGCGCAGCGGCGTGAGACCAGTCCAAGTAAAGCGGCTGCACCGCACGTCCTCACTCGCGGACACCAGACGACGCAGATCCGAGCAAACCACTTGGTCCCGGGTAAGTCGTTAGGCGGCCTGGCGCCTTCTGCTTTGCTGCCAGCGCTGCCAAGGGGTGGAGAAGTGCCTGTTAAGCAAAGGTACCTGCATGCTCAGGGATGGTAGTCACTGCTGGTTGACTGTGGATTAGGGTGGTGGGAGCAAAAGGAAGGCAGCAACAGATTGTTTGGGGACGTGGGCAGACAGATACCATGGGTAGGAAACCCTAGGGTTGTAAGGAAAAGGTGGCTCTTGGTAATGACCAAGGAAAAGGTGGTTCTTGGTAATGATCAAAAACAACCTTACCACATAAGATGCTCTAAATCAGAGCTTTTCCCTGCCCCTGGACAGTGACCTGGGCCACCTCTGGGTAGGTAGTAAGCTCCTGGACAGCCTGCTCCAAGGCCTTTTCAAAATGGGTCTGGGGTATGGGTCTGAAAGATGGGCATGGGACTAAGAACAATAGCCCTCTTGCTAAAAGACACTTGAATATAAAGAGACCCAGAGCAGGGTCATCAGGGGTGAACTAAGACTCCTTCTTCACCTTTTTTTTTTTTCTCTTTTGTATCCTTTAAACTTAAGATATGGTGAAATTCATTTGTCTGGCTTCCCTAAAGGAACTAGTAAATGTAAATGCGGGGATAGCTGTCAAATGTCCACTCAAAAGTGGGCACTCCCTTTCTACACACACACACCACATACATACACATACACACATTGACTGGAAAAGTAGTCATGATCATTAGCCCCCACACACAGAGAGGTACCGTATGTGTATTCACAGGTGCTGTATTCACAGATCCCAATGCTTCTCCATGGTCTCCAGGAAAGAGACTAGGAGAAAAGCTTTTTCCCCCATTGACAACCTGGAGTCCTCTGGCTATAGTCAAGTATCTGGTGATGACCCAGTGGCTAGCAAGGTTATCACTCCCTCATGAAATGCCTGCAGCTAAGACATTATCTTGGAAGACAGCATCTCTGAACTTTCCTCAAGTTTGCTATATGAGTATAAGAGACACAGACTAATCAATAATGCTCCCTTTAGAGACTGTGCATGTATGCCCTGGCTTCACATGAGTAATGATGACTACATTGACATGGCTCCCAGAACCACGTCTATTGCCTTATATTTATCTCCATGGCGTTTAGCAAATATGAAACACTTATATATCAGCATTATAATAGTCCATTGTCAGTCCTGTGCACTTAGTTGGCATTCTATCGATGATCTAGATCATGTCTCCTTTTCCCATAGACTCTTTAAAATGATATCTAATAATACCTTATGCCCAATTTTTTAAATCTGCTTATTCTAATCCAAAAGGTTTGGAAATAATTCACATAGTGCTAAGTTGATTTCAAAGCAAATATTTAGCCTCAAATAAAGGAAACCCACAGGGTTAAGTGGAGGCTTTGTCACTCTGTTTGCAAGATTGAAGGAAAAATTGAATGCCACTTGAAATCTGTGATTTGATCCCAGGAGATGCTACTTGCTTAAGTTGTTTTCTATATATATATATATATATATATATATATATATATATATATATATATATATATATATTTATATATATACATATATGTGTGTGTGTATATATATATATAAAATGTGTGTCTGTTGCATCTATGTATGTGTATGTATAATGTGTGTATGTATGTTTTTTAAAGACCTGGATCCTGGATAAAGCCCTATACAATCTGAGGTCTGTGCTGCTATAGCAGAGAGGGAGCATTCAGATACGTGCTTACAAAGCACCCAGGCTCTTCTGTTAAACTTTCTATTTATTACTATGCTGCCGTAATACAATGAATTACCTCCTACCAACTCATCAAATGAGAAAAACAGATTCTGCATTAAGTGGAACTGTTTATGTTACATCAGGCAATTTGTTCTAGTGTTCAGTGCCGAGAGACAGAACAGAACGATAATTATTACTCAAGTAGGATCTGAAAAGATGCCCATTCTGTTACTTTTTTAGGCAATCATAAGCAAATATCTTCTCAGATAGGTTAAAATTACACTTTTCCATAAATAGCAAAGACCAGGCTGCAGACAGGTAGGAAAGAACTGGCAGCTTCTAACTTGAGGAAGAACTGTGTCAATAAGGATGAAGCCTAAGGTGTAGGTCTTCACTCTTATCGCAGTGATGTGTCTGGCTGCCACAATGAGTCTGAACTCATAGTTCCTTGAGGAACAAGGAGGTGAGCAGTGCAGAGTTCCAGAACCAATGCAGCCCCTCGCTTTGTGTAATCAGGTTCCCCTGGCTTCAGTGTAAGCTCCCACATAAAGACCTGGACCAAATCACATATCTGCTGTTTCTACCAGCTATGAGAGCTATAGTCCTATGAATCCATTCTTTTTATAAATAACTACAATCAGAATGACATATAAGAACTGCAGAACTTAGAGAAATCTTAGAAAATTAGAGATATAGTGGGGAGGAAGAGGAGACAAATAAAAGAGAAACCCCATATTTTGAAATAGAAAGAAAATCAGTCAAGTGTCTGCTTTCCTTTGCTTTGACTGGGAATGGAATTAATCCAGATAGTTGACTCAGATGTGAAGCACCCTAAAATTGCCTACGATTTGCCTTGTAAACATTTAGTAAACAGTGACAGAATTCCTTAGAACCAGAGAATTTGAAGCATTAGAATACACTTCCACTTTTGCCATATTACTTCACTCCTTAGCATATTAAATTCTAATCTATGAGCCATTCAGGTGTTTAATTAGTGAATGGATATTTCCAAAGTATCATGCTATTTCCCTCCAGCCTGCTTCCAAATATTCTTGTCTTTTCTGTGGCTCCATCACTGAAGGAGACGGACAAAAACAGTTCTGCCTGTTTTGCCTCGGCCAAAGGTTCTTGTTTTCAGCTGAGTACACTAACCTGTTTGGAAATCTGTTAGCTAGTGGGGAATATGAGGAATAGAAGCATTCTCCCTAAAGCCACGAACTCTAAGGTTGCCACCATCCTTATGTGGCCTAGTCATTTTCCAGGTTTTCAGGGAGGAGTATGCCAAGTTTGTATGCTATAAATGGCAGAAGTTATGACCAATCAACTTCAGATCAGAGCTAAACTGAGGCTAGTCTCCAAGAACTTAGTAGCTGAGGTTTCCACAGTGTCATCTTTCCTAAAACTCATGTAGCTTTCTTTCTGTTAAGGGATCTCCCAAAGCCTTTGTCCAGTGAGCCCATCAGACCCATTCCACTAGCAAAAAATGATTCCTTAATGAGTCAGCTGTGGGCTTATAAACAAAAGTGGACATCATGCTCAATTGAGCAAGAACAGATGATTAAAAACAAAGAAGCTGGTAGGACTAAGCAAAAAAAAATTCTGTTGACTGAGTCCAAGGGAACTTTGGAGGTTTCCTAAATTTGGCTGTCCATCACCTATTGTAGAGTTGGAGATTGTGTTGGTAGCCAGTGCAGCTGCCCCAGTCTTTTGTCCTAACAAAGGCAAAGAGGAACTGGTGGTAGAAAACAAAGACTCCTGGTTGGGTCCAAATCCTTTATTTCACCTATGGAGAAATTGAGGCCCAGAGATTTATCATAAATGACTTTCCTAAATAACACAACTGCCTAATGACAGAATGAAAACAAGATCCCAAGACTCCCCATTAGTACTGAATGTATTTTTTCAGCATAGATCTCTCTGAAGATCTTTCCAAGAATCGAGAAGAAACCAAAGCCAGTTTTATCAAGATCACAACCCTCTGCTTCTTTCCTATGTTTGTATTTATAGCTCTTATGTCACTTAACGATATTTCAGTCAATGATTTCATATGACAGTGGTCTCAACAGGCTCTACCATAGAACCTAAATGTGTAGCAAACTCTATCATCTAGGTTTTTTTAATTACTTTATGACATTCAACAATGACAAAATTGCTCATTGGCACATTTCTCGGAACATATTCCCCTTGTTAAGTGACACATGACTGTACGTTTATTGCTGTATCTTTGTGACTTGTTTCCTCATTCACCACTTCCCCACCCATTCTCTCCAACACACACACAAATATACACATATACACTTTTACATTGTAAACTAAGAAAACATGACATAAGCCCACAACTAATATAATCAAGGTGGAGAGTAGAATAAAACATGCAAAAATGTAACTCTTCACACTGATCTGACTGATTGGCTTACAACACCAGCAGCAGGGCATCTAAAAAATTCAATCTCTACTGTTCTCTATTAGATTTGGGGAACAGATGCTGGTGAAATTCAGTGACTATGGCTCTGACTTTGTATACTCAGTCTTGGAATCAGTACCCAAAAATGTGCCTGCATACATGAACGCATATATTCACACACACACATACTCAACATTCACAGACTTCCTGAAACATTAAGACAAAGGAAATAGAAAGGTCAAGGCAGATGGCTTTTTTGATAGAGTATGAAAATAGAGGTTTATAAGAGGGTGTTGTTTCCTACTTTCATTACTTAGTCTTGATGCCTGATTTCTATTCATCCAACCCTTGTTTCTTTCAGGGTTCGAGAAAATAGGACATTGCAAATGTGTTTATTATAGTTCAGAGGGATGATATGAAGAAATTCCATATTACTGTGAGGCTACCACAGGCTTGAAGAAGAGAAGCTAGAGTAGTATGGACTTGAGCCTTGCTGTTCCAAGTGTGGCCCTCACACCAATAGCACTGCCCTTCCTGGTAGTTATTTATAAATGCAGAATCTTAGGCTCTTAGACCTACTGAGTCAGAATCAAATTTTTAAGATGATCTTCAGTTACTAGTTTAAATATTAAAGTTTGAGAGATAGCAGTCTATCCCAAGAAGCATCTGAAATTCATTAAAAATAGTCCATTTATTGGGCCCATAGGGATGTTTGATGCAGCTTATCATTTAAAAAATAAAATATAAACTTTTCCCCAAGTCCACTTCTCTTCTTATATAGTGTGAGGAAGCGAGGGAGTGAAATAATATGTTTGTTCTTTTTACCAGAAAGACCTGGGTTTAGGGACTCACAGACATTAGTTCAAATCTTGGTCCTGCCCACAAATTACTGGTTGTATAAACTTGTACAAGGTGCTTTACCTCTGGTTTCTCATTTGTAAAAAATGATTAATAATCATACCTACTGACACTGAGTTATTGTGAAGAGTAAGTGAACCACTATAAGACTGTGAAAAATAAATATGCAGAAGATATTATTCTAGCTGATATTATTTGGTCAACAGCTTTAATTTGCTAACAAACTAATCACTGGATCTGATGTCTTGGGGCACCTAGCATCTATTTCTGTCTATTCTACAGATAGACTACTAAGAAATACAGACAAAATTAAAATATATTTTAACCAAATGGGGGTGGTCCAAACGATTATTATTCAAATAGTATTGTAGGTGTACCTGACAAAATCACTTTATAGACTATTGAAATATTAAAGTTTTCTTACTGAAGTCAAAAGGGGTCTTATTCTACATGGCACATCTCAAACTTACCAAGTTAGAAAGCTAGTAGTGAAGCTTTTTCTGTCTGTTTGCATGTATATGCAACAAGCACATATACTTACAGACTCCCCACACCCACACATCCTTCAACTAAGCAACTGTGAGAAAAATTAAAGTTGACAGAGCATTCTAGGGGCAGAACTAAATATGACTGCATCTCTCATCCAATAACAATAAAATGTTAATTCTGTAAAATGGGCAAATAATAATCCTACTTCACAGGATATATGTGAAGTAAGTTTAGTAACAGAAATTATGTAGGCAAAGGCATATCATAGAAACTCAATTAGTGTTTATTAATCTGAGCACACAAAAGGAATGAAGATATTAAATATACATCTCCACCTGAGTTACAGTATTTTTCCCCATAAAGTAGCAACTTGCTATTAGATAAGAAATATTTTATCTTATCAACACATTTTCAAAGACCATCTCAAAAACAACACTTAAGAGCTAGAGAGTACTTAATGTGGTTCAAGCATTTTACATACAATTTCTCATTTAAACCCTCATAAGTACCCTATGAAACGCATTATTATCTTTATTTTATAGATGAAACTGATGTTCAAATGAATTAGGTAATTTAGTTTAAGTATACACTATTTATTTTACAGGTGAAAAAATGAGTGACGAACAACTCATTCCTCCTCCCAGCCTATAACACTCCATACTAGCTTAGTTTCTTGCCTATAAAATGTGACATTCCAATAATTTAGAAAGCATAATAAATTGTACAATTTCCAATAAAATCATGGAGATGTATGAAGTTACTTCCAGGAGATAGAGCTGGGACGTTAGGTTGTGGTATGATTGTGGAGGGTTTTATATGTTAGGCTATGGCTAGATTTAACTTAGTGAATAAAAGGGAGATAACAACGGACTTTGAGATGATAAATAATGATAGTAATGATTGAGGGTGATTATTCTTGAAATGTTATGCAGAAAGGATTGACGGAAGAATAAGTAATGGCAAACATAACACTTTGGAAGTAATTGTGAATATCTAGGCAGAAGGATTAAGTAACACTGTGGCTAAGTAGGGAATCTGGGTGCAAACCTATCTTATTATGGGTCTAGCTCCACTGTTCTGAGCCTTAGTGTTCTCATCTATGAAGGAAGAATACTGAGCCTACCTCAAAGGAATGTTATGAGAATTAAATGAGTTAATACATAAAACACAGTCCAGTATCTAGTCAAAATAAACATTCACTCCATTTTAACTGCTATAGTCAATATTGTTATTCTTTTACCATAATGGTAGAAATGGAAAGAATGGGCTATAAAAGATATCAGAAAAAAATGGTAGATATATTATGGTGAGTGACTGTATATACATTATGAAGGTAGTAAAACATGGCTATAAATTTTATTCAGATAACAGAGAATGATGATGGCATAAGGATAATGTGAATGTGTGGTGAGGTGGGAAGATGATGAGTTCAAGTTTTGATACAGTATTAAGCTTGATTTCAGACAAGGCATCTTTATGAAAATATCCACCAAGAAATTTGCTTGATATGCGAGCATGAGTTCCAGAGAGAAGTGAAGAAATGAAATAAAAATTTGGGAGGTCATAGATATAAGTAAAAAACATTTTTTTCTCAGAAATATATTTAAATTCTCCAAGGGAAAATGTCAAAAGAGAGAGAAAAATCAGGTAGTTAAAGCAGACCTTTGTGGTCCACGTTTATTGTTGGAGAGGGGTCAGAGAGTAATTGAAGGCAAAATGAGAACTGTGTGAGGCACTATGAAGAATTTACAAGAGCAGTCTATGCTCTGTGAAATTGTGTTTATAATCTAATTGAAGGAATACCACTTACATTCTTGTGGCAAAAAGTATTAAAAAGAGGAAACATGGAATAATGACACTCAACTTAAAAATATGACCTCTCAGTCACAAATGATGCCATATTTTGCCATGTATAATGTGCACCTATGTTTGGACCCAAACTTCCAAGAAATAGAAATCTTTAATTTCAATTTCTTGATTCAAATTTTATTTGTTTATATTTAAGGTACTTGTTTTTATATTATAAAGGAATTTTAGCATTTATTTTTAAAATATTGTGGTGAAAAAAATTTTATGTAACAAATCATTAAAAACACAAGAACAGATACATTGTACAAGAAATTTTATATACCGGTACCATATTACTATATTTATCCATCATAGAAGACCAAGAACTCTTCTGAAGAGTCACTTTCCTCATCCTGGTAAATTTCATCATCCTCAGTTCCATCCATTGCATTACTGATGCCACATTTTTAAATTGTTTTCACAACCACGTTTGTCTTGACACTTTCCCACGATCTTAGGATCCAATCACAAACCTGGGCGATGGATGCTGTCTTGATTCTGCCTGTAGATGTTAAATCGTACCAGCTGACTGCATCCATCACGTCCACTCTTCCTTCATTAGAGTCTTAAAGGGCTTGTCTACTGACACATCAACAGGTTGCAGTTGACTAGTTAGCCCACTAGGTCACACAGCAAATTGGGTTTTCAAGTTTGCTGCCATTGCTTTTGCGTTTTGTGTAATATGGGTTTTGAAGTGATCAAAAACAAGCAAAGCTGGTTTTTATAAGTAATCTTTCAGGTCTTTGTGACCAGACATTGTTAAACCAGATTTTCATGCCTTCTTCATTCATCCATACTTTTCCCGGGGTATTATTTTGCACATGAATATTATTGCTGTTATTTATTTCTGTTGTTACACTTTTAACACATTATCATCAAGAGAAAAATTTAAAACATTTATATAGACATGAAATTAGTACTACTCCTGTATAATGTCCTCCTTATTTTTCCCTCACAAATTTGGGCCAAAAAAAATGTGCGAGTTATACACAGCAAAATACGGTACCTTATTCTGTTGCCCAGAGAATTCAGGATGGCTTCATGGGTGTTTTAGCCCTTGAATGGTGGATGATATTTGGAGACATATGGGGGGAGGGTTCACTTCAGAGAAAAATAGTCACATGATCAAAGGTGAGGAGTTAAAGGCAAATTAAATTTAAGGGAAAGAGGAAGGCAATCTGTGAAGGGGAGAAGATGAGGAAAACGAGGAGAAAAATGATCCTATCAATGTCATAAGCAAGCTCAAGTCCTAACTGAGGGGCATTTAAAATGTTCGGTTTTATCTTGGAATTGCAGTTGAATATTTCCTATCATTTTCTGACATGAAACTGGACTCCCAGATTTCTCTGTTAAGTGACTGAGTGAGCGCTTTTGCTGTTAACAAGAACAAGGGGAATAATAAAGGAAAAAGCGGGTTAGGGTGAGGGAATATGGGAGTGGGCGAGAGATAAGTAGTTAGGTTTGTGATGCATTGCATTGAGGTCTAGGTGTGAGTGGAATAGCCAAGTGTGTATGTTAAACAGACAGTTGTGTATAAGGGTGTAGGACTCGAAATAGAAGTCTTAGCTAAAGATAGAGATTAGGATATCAGTACCCCATAATAGCAACACAATAACAACAATGATGATGACAAATATTTATATGCTTATATTTAATAAATGCATTAAATATGTATTTGTATTTAATATGTAATTCTGCATATGCTTATTATAGTATGTTTATATTATACTATATGTATAAAATGCTTTATTAAATGCATGGTTCCAATAGTTTTCCAAACAATAAATTATTTAATCTTTACTACAACCCTATGCAATCACATAAGTGGTATCTACTGTAGCAAATATTTAAGCCCAGGCAAGTAAACCTCCAAAGTCCATATTTTAAGTTTCTACATTAACAGCAGTTAATAGTTATGGAAGTATTATCAACTAATGTAGCAGAGTAGAGTAAAGAAATCAATCAACTAGGATTCTTGAAAAGATCAACACTGGAAAGGTAGGTAGGAGAAAAGGAGCTTCAAAAGAGATTAAGAGCAGTCATAAAGTTAGAAGAAAAACTGGATGAGAGTGATTCCTCCAAAATCATGGGAGTAGAGAACCTAAAAACAGATTCAGAGCTGTAACAACTCGATTTGACAGTTCAAGAAGGCCTAAATAAAGTAGTAGAGCAGAGATCTACAGTCCAAAACTATGGATCATATCTGACCTACAACTTGTTTTTTATGTCCTGCAAGCTAAAAAAAGTATCTTCACATTTTAAATGCCTAAATAAGAGTCAAAAGAATATTTAAAGGCATGCAAAAATCATTATATGCAAATCATGACATGTGAAGTTGTTAGATGCATCAAATAAAGTGCTCATAAGGTTTTATTGAAACATAACTATGCTCATTCAGTTATATAATTTCTATGGCTGTCACACTATAATGGCAGAGTTGAACAGTAGAACCAGGGACCAAATGGCATGCAAAGCCTAAAACTTTTATGATTTAGGCCTTTATGGAGTAAGTTTGTTGGTCCCCACAAGAGAGTATGGGCTTTTAATTCAGGTGATCTCTGTTCAAAGCCCAGCTCTAACATTCACTGGGTCATATGACCTTGGGCAAAGCACTCAAGAGCTCTAACAACCATCACCTGTAAAACGTAGATTAAAATAGTACCTATTTTACAGGGTTGTTCTGAAGATCAAATAACATAATTTGTGTGAAGTACCTAACATAGTACCTGGTTCATAAAAAAAAACAAAAACAAAAACAAAAAAAACCTTAATAAATGTTAGCTGCTGTTAATATCTCCTGTGGTAGAAATGAGTCATGAAGACAGATGCTAAATTGCAATAGGTGGCTAAAGGAATTTGGGATGAAGACTGTACAAATGGGAACTATGCTTTTGAGAATTTCCACAGTAGACCTGGGGATGGGAAGGAAGTAACTTTGGGAGATTTTTATTTTTGATGGAAAGACTCAGACACATTCAAGGGCCAAGAAAGGGAGAATTGGGTGAAGAAGTCTGAACTTTAGTGACAAAAGAAATGGAATACCATTCTGAGGAGGTAGGGGATGGCTGATCAAGAGCAGAAGGGGTGCAATTAGCCTTAGAAAGAAGTAGGAATACCTCAAAAGTAGAATAAAGTTGGATACGAACATAAGAGTTGATGTGGAGTAGAGGAAGTCCATATTTCAGAGATTTTTTAGGTAAAAGACAAGCTTTTCTGTTGTGAGGCAGGGAGCAGAGGGACAGGATGGATCCCTGGCTATGGGATTTTCAAAAGGGAGTTGACACAGGAAATTAAAAAGATAATTATGTATGGAAAACATTGGATGTGGTAGAATTGGGAAAATCAGGACTTAGTGGCACCGGTCTATACAGTCATGTGACTTTCTCTAGAGGTGTTCAAAACCTGGGAGAGGAAATCTAGGAAATGGAGACTTGAATTGAGTCAGGATTTGCAAATGTGTTGAAAGATTCGGAAAATAAGATGCCGCCACTGACAACCACTTGATCCCAAACCATCTTGTCTTTGGAACCACTATCTTGTCAGCGATCTCTGCAGCTTGCTCATCTTTATCCTGCCTGGTGTTATTACATCGTGTCACATTGCATGATGGCACAGACTCCCCAGATATTTCTGGATTTCCTTCCCTGAAATCTCTTTGCAGCATGATAATAGACAGACGGTACACTGGAAAGCTCTGAGGAGGAACATAAACTGTGACTTTTATGGAGAGAAAATGATACTGCTGAGGGATGGGGGTTAGTACTAAAGATGGCTGGAGTACCATGAGCCCAGCAAGAAAATCCCTTTTAATTTGAGAGATACAGAATGAGAGCTGTATGGTGAGTTGGCATAGAGCCAATGAAAAATCAACAACTGCTGGTGTGTTCGATTTGGTCCTTTGAGATTCTAGGTGTAAAGTGACAAGGATAATGGGCCAACTCTGTCTCAGCACCTTAAAGGCAGAGCAGGAGACATGTCTCCATAGTAGCCTGAAGGAGGTAAGGGATACAGGGAAAAAATACTTTGGCAAGGCATTCAGGTGACAAGAAGAAATGGAACAACAGGTACTTCCAAACAGGTACCTGCTGATCTCCCCAGAGATGAACAGCTCAGCTGCCACCATGACAGAGAATTTCTGAAGATTCTTTACACACTCCCTTCAGAGAACTTGAGCCTCCTGCTGGAAAAAGTGATTCTCCTGTCGGCATTTCCCCATCCTTCCCTGACTTTCTGCCCAGTCAAGTGTTCATTCCTCTTAGAGGTTGCCAGGTGCATTTGCATTCAGATAGTACTGAACATTCCCACATTCCCATTTTTACCTAGCATTTAAGTACACTACTGAGGTCTGGAAAGCCAAAGTCCTAGATTTAAGCACTGACTCCGTTACTTACTAGATGAATATCCATTTAGCAAGGCACTCAACCACTCTGATCCTGTTTTTAACACTTTTCAATAAGGATTTTAATAGCACTGTCCCTAGAGAGCTGTAGCTAGGATTAAATAACAGTTCTTTGCACAGAGCCTGACTTACAAAAAGCATTCCCTGATTGTCATCATCATTATTATCATTATTCCCATTTAGCATATAAATCCTGAAGCATGATTTCCAACAAAATTGGACTTGAAGCCTAGCTCTGCTACTGACTGGAAAGACCTTGAGCAAGTCACATACTCTCCCTGAGCCTGTTTCCTTGTTCTCAGATTAAAGCAGACTTGCTGATCAACCAAGATATTGTGTATAAAAACTATACAGTACTAGATGTGTGTGTTTTCTGTTTGAGAGATAAAGACCTGAGAGACAAAGGAATTACCCAATGAAGTGATGGCAAACATGGGATGAGAACCCAAGTCCTTCTGTTCCCAGTTCTGAGTGTTTCTCACATTTTCTAGGAACAATTGGTCCTTTACCTGGAATAGAAGGTCCCTCTGGTTCCAAAAGTGCAGGATCTGTTAATGTATGTGCTTCCCTGCTGCTAACCAAGAAAAGCTGCAGCATTAACTAAGCCCCTTTCAGGTAGATGTTAGAAACAAGAACCTCATATCATTCACTTTGTCCCTGTAGCAACTAAACAGAGTTCACCTGAGAGTTATCTTCACACTCAAAATACCTTTCCCCCCACAACACCTGACCTTGGTGTGAATCTGTCAATGGAAATTTGTTTCTTTAAACCTCAATGCTTCTTCAAAAGACAAACTCCCTAGAACCTGATTACAATGTCTGCTACCAAGGAACAATCATCAGCTCAAAATCAGGACTCTAGTAATGTTTTGCCTCCATTCTCTTCTATGTGTTTGATGTCTTCTGTTCTTACGTCTAAGTCTTATTCCATTTTGAGTTAATTTTGTGTATGGTGTTAGGTAATTGTCTAGTTTCAACCTTTTGCATGTGACTGTTCAGTTCTCTCAGCACCATTTATTAAAGATGCTGTCCTGCCCCATTGTAAGTTTTTGGCTCCTTAGTCAAAAATTAGGTGATCATATATATGTGGATTTGTTTCTTGACTTTCAATTCTGTTCCACTGAACTGCCTTTCGGTTTTTATACCAGTACCATGCTGTTTTAATCATTATTGCTTTGTAGTAGAGTTTGAAGTCAGGGAGCATGACTCCTCCATTGTTGGTTTTTTTCTTGAGGATTGTTTTTACTATCCTGGGTTGTTTGTTATTCCAGATAAATTTCATTATTTTCTGTTCTATGTCTGTGAAGAATGTCTTTGGAATTTTGATGGAAATAGCATTGAATCTATATATTACCTTGGGCAGTATGTCCATTTTGAATATGTTGACTCTTCTGATCAATGAGCATGGGATATCTTTCTATTTCTTTGTGTTATCTTCTGTTTCTTTTAGCAATGTCCTATAGTTCTTATAGTATAGGTCCTTCACCTCTTTGGTTAGGTTTATTCCAAGGTGTTTCATTTTTTTGGTGCAATTGTAAAAAGTATTATTTTCTTTGGTTCTCTTTTTGTATTTTCATTGTTGGCATACAGAAACACAAACGATTTTTTAATATTAACTTTGTAGCCTGCCACTTTACTATATTTGTTTATTATTTCAAGTAGCTTTTTACTTGATTCTTTGGGGTTCTCTATGTATATTATCATGTCGCCTGTGAAAAGTGAGAGTTTCACTTCTTCTTTTCCTATTTGGATATTTTTTATATCTTTTTCTTATCCAATTGCATTGGCCAGGATCTCCGGCACTATTTTGAATCGCAAAGGTGAGAGTGGAAATTCTTGTCTTGCCCCTGATCTCAGGGGAAAAGTTTTCAGTTTTTCTCCGTTGAGTATTTTGTCTGTAGGCTTGACATATATAGCCTTAATTACGCTGAAGTACGTTCCTTCTATACCTATTTTTAGACATAGACCTAAAAGATATCTTCGGCAACTCAATGCCCATTGCAAGGCAAATGAAATCCAAAACAAACAAGTGGGATTGCATAAAGCTAAAATGCTTCTACTCAGCAGAATAAACTCTCATAAAAACAAAAAGGCATTCAACTGAATGGGAAGGGGTTAATATCCAAGATATACAAAGAACTCAAAAAATTGGACAACAAAAATACAAGAAATCCAATCAAAAAATGGGTTGATGATCTTAATAGACACCTCTCCAAGGAAGACATACAAATGACCAACAGGTTCATGAAAAAATGCTCTATTTCTCTTGTCATCAGAGAAATGCAAATCAAAACAATGATGAGATATAACACACCGGTAAGAATAGCTATTATCCAATAAAATGGAAATAGTAAGTGCTGGAGAAGATGTAGAGAAAAGAGAACTCTTTTCAATGTTGGTGGGAATGTAAAGTGGTGCAACCATTCTGGAAAACAGTATGGAGAGTCCTCAAAGAATTGAGAACTGAAATTTCATATGTTTCCTCTATGGGTATTTACCCCAGTGACACAAAAATACTTATCCGAAGAGATATATGCACCCCCAGGTTCAGTGCAGCACAATTCACAATAGCTAAGAGCTGGAAACTACCTAATGCCCACCAACAGAGGACTGGATAAAGAAGATGTGGTACATATACACTATAGAATACTATGCAACCATCAAAAGGGAGCGATCCTGCCATTTGCAACGACATGGATGGACTTGGAGAGAATTATGCTTAGCAAGATAAGCCAGAACAAGGACAGGCATCGTATGATAGCACTCATATGATGTGTAAAGAGAAAAACAAATAAACATCATAAGTTAAACACCACCAAAAATTGGGGGAGAGAGAGAGACAGGGAGAAAACACTACTCCAAACAATTATTGACTCAGAGATTAGAGACAAAAAGGTAAGTCAGGAGATACCAAAGTGACGGGGGAGGGTTGGAGAAAATGGGATGAAGGGATTCAACTGTAAGCAAAGGGAGAAAAAATAGGAGGGAAATATTAGTAAATCTACTATGCTATTTTCAAATGTAAAAATACCACTGTGCGTACCTCAAAACAAATCATTGTGAAAACGAAATATCCCTTCAATAGTAATAAAAAATTAAATTAAATTTAGAAGAAGTATGAATCAGATTCTCTAGCTCCTTTTCTCTCCAGAAGGAGAAAAGAGGAAGATTTAAAACATAGGACACTGTTCAGACTTCCTATATAAAGATACTATAAACAGAGAGAATCACATAATGAATCGACTATTACAGCAGTCCATGTGTACCCTTCCTGGGGATGGAGGAACAGGAAGGACTGAAGAGAGATCCATAGACTGTTGAAAAGAGCATGGGCTTGGATCAGAAGGTCAGGGTTCTGCTATTATGAGCAAATTTCTTACCCTTTTTAAGCCTCAGTTGTTTTACCTGCAAAATGGGTTAATACCATCTACTTTGCTATATTGTTTTAAGTGTAAGGAAAAATGTGTGTGAATATGCTTATAAATCCTTGCCCAAATATAAGGGATAATTAGAACCATGACAATTAAAGGGACCCAGTGAACTTCTCAAAAGAGACCCAAGGGTGCAGTGACCTTGACAGTTAATGGTGAGATAAGATATACCTAGTGTTCCTCCTAGTGACTCTGTAGTTAAGTGTGTACCTCCATGCTTCATTTCTGAATACATCTCCCTCTCTATCTCAGGAAAAAGGGAAGATCTTACCAGCTTTCCCTGGGGCTGGCAGTAGGTCTCAAGAGCTCTGGTATGAGAGCAGCAGAGTTGGGCAGTGGGCAGAGAGCAAGATGCTTAAGACTTCATGCCTTTCCATTGACCAGATGCAGCTTCCAGATAGACAGGAAACCCTTGGCACCTAACTGGGTGAGCAGAAACACTATGTCTTCTTAAGGATATGACTCTGAAGTCAATAAAGCAGTGACATAATTGCCTGCCAAATCTGAGATGGAGACACATATTCCAGCAATATGGCAAAGCAGTCAGTGAGTAAATAAAGCCATATACAAGTAATTACCAAGGCCATTAGCTATTTTTTTCTTTCTACTCCCCTCCCGAATACTACTTGGCTGAGGCATACCACATGGGTAACAGAGGAAGAGAGGTGACGAGGGAAGTATCGCTATCATGGCTTCCTCTTTTCCCAAATAAACACTGAATCCAAAAATAGAAATGGAAAAGGTCACTAGGAAAAGGTAAAATCAGAGTGATAAGGAGAGAATAAAGCCCTGAAACCAAGAAATTGAAGTTTCTTTGTACTCTCCACTAGATTTTACTTAGTTAATCTTATTAAACACTTAATATATCTCAAACACTGTTTTACAAATATTGATTCATATAATTATCATAATAGTCTTGTAATTTCCATTTTACAGATGAGGAAAGCAAAATATAGGGACATTAGGCAAATTATCTAAAGCACCACTAGTAAATGGTGAAACCAGGATTTGAACACTGACTAGCCCAATTCCAGAGAAGAGACCATGCTCTTAAGCTCTATAGTATGCTGTTTGACAACTTAAATTCAAACTGTACACTTTCCATTTTCTATTGGAATTATGCATTTATTTGTGGGTATCACCCCTTAGTTTAAGCATGGATGTTAGTCTCCATGAGAACCAATAACAGGTCTTGCTGGTTCACTACTAAATTACCAAGGCCTAACCTAGGAGCTGAATGGTTAAATGAATTCATTAATGAAATACAATTTCAATGAGAATTTTCTGAGAAACAGTTAAATGGCAAATACAGTGCAAACTGTTAAGGATGTGAGAGGAGTGGATAAGACCCACCTTCTTACCCCCAAGCCTATTTTATTTGTGGAAAACAAATGGTTGGTATATTTTGAAACAGGAGCTATTTTCAATGTACATACAGAACACTAAATAACTTTGGAATAATGGGAGGAGAGAAGCAGGAAGGTTTGGATGTCTGGAGAAGTAAGGGAGAGACGTCAAGAGAGGAGGAAATATTTGAGCTAGCACATGTAATAGAAAAAAGTATTCACAAGCAGAGAATAGGTGCCAGGTAGAAACATGCCAGGCAAAAAGAACATCATGAGGAAAGTCAGAGCTGTGCTAGGAACAGGTAGTCTGATATGACTTAAGATCAGGGTAAGGGAGTGAGAAGAGAAAAAGATACCTTTGGAGAGCTAGGTGAGGGTCTATGGATTAATTCACACTTGATCCTGTAGCCAGAGTCAAACCACTAGCAACATTTTAGGTAGAGGAAGGAAAGATATGATCGAATTTGTGTTATGGCAATCTCATAATTATTGAGTGAAAAATGGAGAAGAGAATGAAGTCAGGGAGACCATAAAACAGGTTACAACGGCCCTCTAGAGTGATGACGAAATCCTAAATTCAGACAATAACAATAGAGATGAAGAGAAGGAATGGAAATAAGAGATGTTTTAGAGGCAGTAGGTATTGAAAGCTCCTGTTGAAGGGATTTGTGAGGGTAATGGAAAAGGGAACTCGCAGATGACTCCTAGTTTTCTAGCCTAGGAAACTAGAGATTATGTTGCCAAAAAGATATTAAATATGTGAGATAGATTAAAATGGGAGTTATGATGAATTTGGTATTAGAAATGTTGAGTTTGAACTATCTGTGAAGGGATTACATACCAGTGGTGAGGCTTAATAGGCAGTAACACATAGATCTTAAGCTCAGGAGACAGAGGCAGAAAATAGATCTGATATTCATTGCCATAGAAATCAGTCATTGATACTATGTGTGTGAGTGAGACTGATTTTTTAAATCACTCAAACCACAACTCTATCCATCTTATGTTGAAAGGAAACTTTAGATCTTTAGAGATGTCTCGTCTTTATATGATCCATTATCGAATCTTTTCAGTAGTGGAATTATCCCTCATACAACATTTCTAGACACTTTCAAGGAGAATCAAACAGTGGAGGGCTGGCTCCCATTCTGAGAAGGTTGAACCCGAAGACCTTTGGTGCCTCCTTCGCATTTCTGAAGCTAGCACTGGAGGCCTGCTGTACTGCCATACTGAACAGGAGCTTTGGTGTCTATGTTGTAGGACAAACGTCATCTATCTTCCAGTTGTCCTCTGCCCCTGATGACTGATTGAATATTGAAACTCAGAGCAAAGCGTGATATTAGCCTTTGTTTTCAGAGGATAATAACAAAGAAGCAGAGGAAAGAGAAAGGACGTTAATGATAAGTTGACTGTGAGAAAGTATATCTTCTCTGTGGCTTTAGGAAATGATATCTACCTGATTGACTTCACAAGAATGCTGTGAGAATCAAATAAATAAGTAGTATAAAATAACTTTTAAATACACTGTAGGTAAAATATATTGTAATTTCGAGCACCAAGATCCCTGAGCTCTATTTTCCAATCTATCATTGTTCTGATGGAAAATAGTATTTTTCTCTGCTTCCATTTGCCTTTCCACATAAGACAGAAGAGACAATGAACTTTTGTTATTTTGGAGACAGCATGTGTTTGGGATAAGCTGGGGCGTATACTGGCTTACTGGTAAACTAAGTTATTGCTTATTAATCAAAAAAGAAAAAAAATCCCAAAAAAGCAGAGGGGGAAATAAAATAATACACTAAGTCTCTCCACCATATGAACCCAAACTCAACTCCCTGCTCCTCTGGCAACCTCAGCCTTGCTGTCATAGTCCAAAAGTTTATTTTAATTTAATCTTACCAGTTTATTTGCATTGTTTCTTGGAATATGGACTCCAAATATAGGTTAAGACCTTTCAGTATTTGTCTTTCTCTTTTTGACTCTGCTCGCACAGCAATATACCCATGAGTTCCATCCATGCTGTACACTAAATTATTATAAATGGCTTTAGAATAAGTAATAACTTAAAATGCTAAGTAGGTTTTATATACTACCTGTCATTATTCTTTCAATCTTTTCATATATATCTCCCATCAGTATCTCTTTTGCTTAAAGGAATTCATTCAAACATAGATTATTAAACCTAAGCCCCTATGAGGAAATGAAATAGAAATCTTCCTGTGCCTCTCTGCCTGCTCTACAGGCAAAAGAGATCCTTGATTTAAGTTAACAAAACAAAAATAAAAGCATCATTAGTTTTCTAGGGCTGGTGACTTCAGTTGCATAAAATGCAAAGTATATTGATCCTTGAGGTATCTGTAGTTCTCAAAGGCCAAAAAATGAGCAAGAAGACAGATGCTAGTATCAAGCAGAGAAACAGTGCTCCACAGGTCAGAAGGAAGACACGACAATGAACAGGTTATTCAACCCCTGAATGAACTGAGTGAAAAAAGGTACTTCTAGGCAGAATTGACAGACTTGTAATCGGAATGAAATAACAAAAAGGGTGAATCAGGACATAACGGAATTCATCTGTAGTAGTGTGGGTTGTTTTTCCCTATAGTCCAGTGTTCAAACATGTCAGTCTAGAACCTCTGAGCCTCTTCAGTCTCCAGAGTTCCAAGTGACAATGATATGAAGTAGACTTAAAAGCTGCCAACAAAAATAGCCCTTGAGACTGGTCCTCTATCAAATGATCCCTATGACACCACTAAACAACTTGCAAATGTAGAAAATATTTACAGTAATGCTACCGCTGTTCTTCAGACAGAAGCCCGAGGCATCTTACCTTCCACCTTTCCATTGTCCCATATATGTAAGCACGTCACTAAGTTCTATTTATTTATCTTCCACATTTTTACTGCTAACTTACCACATTTTCTCACTTCTTTTGTGCTTGATAAGGCCCTTATCACTTTCTCTACAGAACATTGCTGAAGCTTCCTAGCTGGTCAAACTGTCTCCAATTTCTCCCTGTGATCCATCCTGCACAGTGTCACCAGATTCCTTGTTGCCTGACATTATCCTTTTCTCAGATCCTTAAATGGCTTCCCACTAGTTACAGGATAAAGCTCAACCTCCTCTTCCATGAATCTGAGGACTTCCATTATCTGGTACCAATCATATTTTCACTGTAATCTTCCATAAACTGTTTACTTTAGAGAAAGTACAACTTGTAGTGTACCCTAACAAAAACTATGCTTCCCCAAATTTTACTATACCATGTATTTTACCAATAATATGAATCCTGTCTTACTATTACCCATCATTTGTAATCAAGTACAAACCCCATCCCACTCAAAAATATTTTGTGCATGTCTAGTATATACCAGAAATATTAATGCATTTTCTAATTTCTCAGTGTTATGATTACGATTTCCTCTGAGTTCATAGGGCAAAGACAAAATTTTGCGTTTAGACCTTTTAAATGATTCCTTTATATTTGTATTAGCCATGGTTTTCCATTTAAACATTTTCTATTCCTTAGTAGACTGTAACCTTCCAGAGAGCAAGAATTTGGTTCTGTTTTTCTATGAAACCTCTTTCCTCATCCTACAGATAATGCATTGCCTTGCATACAATAGGAAAGGAATACATATTTTTCAAATTTTATTCAGGCAATTTTGACTTATAAAATAATGTGTAGATGTGTACGTTCACTGTTCATCAAATATGTAACACATCACACTGGCCATCAAATTTCTAATAGAATTCCACCACTGTCCACTGGAACCCCACTACCTTTTGCTGCACACTCCAGTCACTTCCTCTCTGGTGAACTCCTTTGTGCTGTCATTTTCCAAGGGTTAGTTTTTGTTTTGTCTGATATTTACCTTTGTATCTTTACATTCCACATATGAGTCAGATCATATGGTATTTGTCTTTCTCCTTTTGACTTACTTCACTTAACATAATCCCCTCTAGTTCCATCTATGTTACTGCAAATGGCAAGATTTCGTCTTTTTAGGGCTCAGTAGTATATACCACTTCTTTATCCAGTCATCTGTCAATGGAGAATTATGTTGTTTTCATTTCTTGACTGTTGTAAATAATGCTGCAAAAGACATGGGGGTGCATATATCTCTTAGAATTTGTGTTTTTGCGGAGTTTTTTTTGTAAATACCTATAAGTGGAATAATAACATCAGATAGAATTTCAATTATTAATTTTTGAAGAATCTCTGCCACTTTCTGTAGTGGCTGCACCAATTTTCACTCCCACCAAGTGTGCAAAGTGTTCTGTTTCTGTACATCCTTGACGATGCTTGTTGTCTGGTATTTTGGACTATAGTTATTTGCACAGGTGTGAAGTGATAGTTTTGATTTACATTTCCCCAATAACAAGATTTGAGGGACACCTTTACATGTACCTATTGGCCATCTGTAGGTCTTTTTTTGAAAAAAATGTCTATTGAGTTCTGCCCATTTTTCGATTAAATTGTTTATTGTCCTGTTTTTTAATTCTACGAATGATTTATATGTTTTGGATATTAAGCCATTGTCAGATGTATGATGTACAAATATATTGCCATAACATTTTTATGATAGTTTCTTTCACTATACAGAAGCTTCTGATGTAGTCCCATTTATTTCTGTTTTTGCTTTTCTTGCTTCTGCAGTTATGTCCCCAAGCTTTTCTAAGGTCGATGTCATGGAATTTATTGCCTATGTTTTCTTCTATGTATTTCATGATTTCCAATATTTCATAAAAGTCTTTAATAAATTTTGAATTAATTTTTGTTTAGTGTGTTTAAGAGTAAACTAGTTTCACACTTTTGCATGTGACTGCCCAGTTTCCCCAACACCATTTGTGGAAAAGACTTTCCTTTCTCCATTTTATACTCTTGGATCATTTGTGGTAAATTAACTGATAATGAGTTTCTTTCTAGGGACTCAATTATATTCCACTGATCTGTATATCACTTTTTATTCAAGTACCAGACAATTTTCATCACTATCCCTTTGCATTATAGTTCAAAATCCTGGAGTATGATACCTCCACTTTTGTTCTTTTGTCTCATGTTTGCTTTAGCTATTACGGGTCTTTTGTGATTCAATTAAAAAATTAAACTGTTTTAATTTCTTGAAAAATGCCAATAGAATTTCTATGGGTACTGTATTATATTTGTATATTGCCTTATGTAAGATGATCATTTTAACAGTGTTAACTTTCCCCAACCATGAGCAAGAAATATTTATCCATCGCTTTGTGCTTTCTAACTAAATATTGTGGATTTTATTATACAGTTTTTCACCTTCTTTGTCAATTTTATTCCAAAGTATTTGATTTTAGTTTCTATTGTAAATGGGATTGTTTTAAAATTTCTTTTCCTTCTATCATATTGTTTGCATGTAAAATGAAACAAATTTTTGTAAATTAAAATTTTAAACTGCCACTTTATGTGTTTATGAATTCTAATAGTTTTGGGTGAGGTTTTTAGTTTCCTACATATGTAATCATGTCATCTGTAAATAGTGATAGTTTTCCATTTTCTTTGAATTATATGTTTCTTGTCCTTGTGTGATTGCTCCAGTTAGAACTTCCACTGTGATACTGAATAGCAATATTAGCAGTGGACATCTTTGCTTTGTTTCTGATCTTACAAGAAACCCTTTGAGTTTGTCACCATTGAATATGATGCTCACTGTGGGTTTATTATATATGGACTTTATTATATTTAGTTATGTTACTTCTAACTCTGTTTCATTGAGAGTTTTTTGAAAAAATAGGTGCTGAATCTTATCAAATGCTTTTCTCTTTATTGATAGGAATATGATTTTTCCTTGCATTTGTTGATGCAGAATATTACTTATAATAGATTTGCTTATGTTGAACCATCCTTGCATCCCTGGAATAAATCTCAGTTGGTCAGGTGAGGTGATCATTTTGCTGTGTATTTTGGATTCAGTTTTCTAATAATTTGTTAAGGATTTTTGGATCTATATCAGAGTTATTAGTCTGCAATTTTCTTTTTTGTGATGTTCTTGCCTCCTTTTGGTATTAATGTAATGTTGGCTTCATAAAACATGTTTGGAAGCGTTCCTTGTTCTTTAGTATTTTTTGAGATTTTAAGAATTGTAGTCAATCATTTTTCTCTACAGATTTATTAAAACACATGAACAAAACCATCTAATTCTAGGCTTTGTTTTCTGGGAGACATTTACTCTCAGTTTCTTTGCTTCTGATAGATCTGTCAGGTTGTTCATGTCTTTCTGATTCATCCTGGTAATCTGTAAGATTCTAAAATTTTATTCATGTCCTCCATGTTACCCAATGTATTGTCTTATAACAAGTTATTATGGTCTCTTATGATATTTTGTTTTTCTGATCTACTGTTTAACCTCTTCTCTTACATTCCTGATTTTAATTATTAGCTTTTTTCTTAGTGACACCAAAGGTTTGTCAATTTTATCTTTTCAAAGAACTGGTTTTTTGTTTCATCGATATTTTGAATTGTCATTCTGATCTATATTTGATTTCGTCTTCTCAATTTCTAAAACTTTCCTTCATTCTTTGATCTCAATTCTTTTTCTTAATTGCCTTGTGTGTAGAACTAAGTTATTTATTTTATATTATTTTTTATTGATATAGTCCTGAATTACTATAAACTTCCCTCTTAGCATTGCTTTGGATGCATCCCTTAAGTTCTAATATTTTGATTCTTCACTCCTGTTTGTCTCCAAATGTTTTTATTTCTCCTTGGATTTCCTCTTTTACCTAATAGCTGATTTTAAGCATGTAGCTTAGTCTCCAAATATTTTGAAATTTTCCAGTTTTCTTTTTGTGATGGATTTTTAGTTTTATGTCATTGTGATCAGAAAAGATTCTTGGCATAATTTCAGTTTTCATAAATGTGTTGACACTTCTTTGTTTACCAACATATGGCCTATTCTTGAGAATATTCCATGAGCACTGGGAAAAATGTGAAATCTTTAAGTGTGGGGTGAAATTTTCTATAAATGTGTACTAAATCCACTTATTCTGTCGTGTTATTGAAGGCTACTATTTTCTTGATAAATTATTTCTGATTGACTTGCCCATTGTTGAAAGTGAATTGTTGAAGTTTCCTGCAATTCTTCTATTGTAGTGTCTCTCTTTTGTTCTGTTAATAATTGGTTTATGTATTTGATTCTCCTTCATTTGGTACATATATATTAGTGCCATCTCTTCTTGCTTAATTGACTCCTTTATCATTGTTATATGTATCCATGTCTTTTATTGCCTATTTCAATTGAGTATCTATTTTATCTGAGGTAAGTATGACTGTCACTGCTTTCTTTTAGGTTACATTTGATTGAAGGATTGTTTTCCAACCTTTGACTTTGAACTTATTTTTATCTTTATAACTTAGATGGTTTCCTTGTATGAAGCAGGAAATTATGTTTTTTCTAAAAATCCATTCGGCCACTCTGTGTCTTTTTATTGTAAGTTCAATTTCTTAACACTTAGGCTGATTATTGAAATGTAACTTTTTATTGTTATTTTGCTATTTGATTCCTGGACATTGTTTCAGATTATTGCTGTACATTTGCTCTCTCATTTCCTTATCTTGTGCTTTGAAAACTTTCATGTTGTGCTTGGTTTTTCTTTTCATTTATTCTTTCATTTTCTATGGATTAATGTTTTGAAAGTACCTTAGTTTACATATATTTTTCTATGCTTATTACCTTATTTAACTTGAAAGTATGTTAGTCCACAGATCATTCTCACAGCCCACATTTTTATTCTTTTCCTCCTACATTTTATATTTTTGTGTATTGCTGCTTCTAAGTGGGGTTTTATTCATTTTATAGACACTTAGTATTTCTCGCAAGTCTGATTGCTATCTTTTTTTCAGTTCTTTTCATGTTCTTTCATTGTCTCCCAATTTCAGTGAGCAACATTAAAGCTATTGCCTTAAAATATTCTTCAGGTATTATACATAATTCTGTTGCATTCAGATTTTCCCCTGTGATTTTTGGTTTATCATTTGGAGTATATTTCTCCATCTCTTCATTCTATTTGTTACTCTTTATTTCTTTGGGTTAGGCTAAATGACTTCTCTTCCCTGCCTTAATTTTGTTGTCTTGAATTAGGGTATCTGGTTAGAGGAACCACTGATAAGCATAAATTAGGTATCTCTTCGGTCCTGGGAACCATCACTGAAAACCATAGTCCTCCTGAGAAATCTCTCAAATCTCTAACTGACCAGCAGTCAGCAGTCTCAGTAAGGAGTAGTATACAAGTCTTGGGTTCTGGAGAGGGAAGCTCTAACAAGTAGCAGGCAGATATTCAAAACTGTTTAGCAGTAGCCCCAGGAGGGTGGGAAACTGCTAGAACCCTTCTAGTGATCCTTCCTGAGGGTGCTGTGGATCCTCTATGCTGGAAAATGTCCAGCTACTTTTACCTGAATTGCATACCTGGCTACATGTACCTTGGACAGGATATCAGTACCTCAGCAGCTGTGAGAATTGGAAAACTGTAACTAGGAGCACAAAATATCAGGAACTGCAAATGTGCTGATGGCTTCAGACTGGGGAATTTCATCCTCATGGCCTTGCTGCAAAATGGTGGCTCCTGTGTGGAACAGGTGCAAGATTTAGAGAGAAGATGACCCACAGTATTTCAGTTCACAAGAAGCTTATTGCTCTTTATTGGTCTCCATGCTGAGGTTTTTGTTTCAACAAATGAACATCCTGTAGTCAGATATGTGCAGACTTCATCTATCAGCTTGCTGTGCTCTCTTTCCTGTGTTATTTCCTCCCCAGTATACTACTATTCTTCAAAGAAAATCCCCTCTATTCTCCATGCCAAATTGTATATGTTTTGGGGGTCAATTTCTAGCTGGGGGGGCATGGTTAAGGGTAAAATCCCTTAAAGCTGGGAAGAGGGTCTATATCACTGGTCTTTCACTGCTGACCACAGTGTTTTGGTGCCAGAAGACATTTGCAAAGACTGATTGTTTTCTCTTACCATTTACAAAATTATGCTTCCTTTTTCTTTGTGCTGCTCCTTATTATTTTTCAAAGTTATATTTGTTAAATGGATATAGTTTTGCTGTGTCTGTATGGAGGAGATGAACTCAAGATCTTAACAGTTCACCATCTTGGAACAATCTCTAAAATTATTTTTGTAACAGTATATTTATAATCTGAAATACATTGCTCTTGAGAGCTACTGTCAAATAGCATTTAAACGGTTAAAGTAAGCAGAGTGAAAATAAAATAAGTTGGTTATCTCTACCACAATACAGTTGAATTCCTAGTTTATATACATCTCAAAGATTAAATGAAATGGCCTGGAGATATAAAAAATGCCTATATTATATAGGGGAAAGAGCAATATTACTATGACTCATAAAGGAAAATCAAACCATTATATCACTGGAATAAACTTCATGGTTTTAGATATAACAAAATCAAAACTCTCAACTTGCAGTTAGGAGTTCAATTTCAGGTTTCCTACACATTATAGATTCATATAAAGAAAGAGCCAAGAGGTGGGCTAGCACCAGAAGAAACTGCTTTGTGACTTTCCTCTTTTATCTCCCAGTATTTCCTTCCATGTATGTTCCCAAGTACCACTAGAGGCCATACATATATACATACATACATACATAAAAAGGTTTTGAATATTAGAATATATCTTTGTGTGTGGAGAGAGAGGGGGTCGGCATAGGGAGACCATTCATTAGCCTTTAGCTAAGTGTACAAAGTTTGTTCATTCCTGCCTCCTTGGAGGACTCAAATTAAATTAGTGAGGTGGAACCAGAGTCCTAACACCAAACCAAATGCCAGATACTCTCAGGGAGCTGAATTCCTGGTATGTTCTGCCTTTAGCCAGTGCTTCCTTCTTGATTTCCAATCCCACGTTCATCTAAGATCTGAAGACTAATACAGTCCTCGGTCTTTGCATTCTCCTTTAGTGTCAACTTGTGCCTGGCTTCCTAATGGAAAAAGGTTGTGTTAATATTCAGAGACTATTCCCAAATATATCCTCAGGGCTTGAGTACCACAGGAAATCTGACAAGGTTGGAAGCTGGTGTTCAGTAGGAGGCGAAGATACCGTCTGTCAATGTTCTTTGTCTTCTTTTGCCACTTACCCACAAGTTTTCAGCATAGATTTGATCAAAATCGAACTTGGCCATAGAGTAGAGAGAACTTGATATCACCGAAGAAACCCTGTGGATGTTTAATAAACAGTTGCTGAACAGTTTCGACTGCCGAAAAGCTTAATCAGACACAAATAAAAATGGAACCAACCTGGGATGTATTTTCCTCATCATTGGAAATACATTTCTAAGGGAATACAACATGAAGTTCCTAGAAATGGCCAACTGGAGATTCCAAGGAATAGCCAAGATTAAGCCCTCAAGCATTTTCATTTAGGAAACCACAAGATAAGAAAATCAGGTGCAGGTTTTAACTTCTCCATTTCACCAAGGAATCATAGGAGCATACATTCAAAAAGAAAGCAAATTACAGCTCAAAAACTAACAGTTTCTTAGGTAACCCTTCAAAATAGGTGTTGTTGGGCCCCCACACCACTCGTACAGGCAACATACTCCAATCAGGATATATCATCAAATATAGTGATTTGCTATCAGGAATTCCCTTGGGAAATTCTGATATTTAGATGCTCCTTCCATGGAAAACCACTTGAATAATTAATTCAACCAAATACAGGATCGGGAAGGCACAAATGTCTTTGACAGAGGGTCTTAAATAAGGTCCTTTATTTCAAATTTGATAATACACAAGTCATTTATAATACTAAATATATTATACTAATGGGAACACCATCCTGTGCATTGGAAAATATTAGACCTTAGATCTTAACTCCTTCAAAAGACATATTACTAGTATTATTCTCAACTCCACTTGATTTTTTTAAATTAATATATTCATTCACTCTTTTCTCAAGTTCTGAACAGCATATGGCCCTAAGTGGCTACCCTTACTGCAAAAGATATAACTTTATCACTTTGAGGTAGTTTGGCAGGGGTTGCAAATTCAAATGACTTCAGGTTCCTGGCATAAATAAATGAAATAGTTGAGTACAAGATAATTGGGTGTGGTGAGAACTGTGACAATAAGTAGAGGACATGCCCAATCAAAAGTTCAGACTAAAAGTGTTAGAAAGCACATGCTGACCCAACACATGTTTCAAAGTGTTGAATTCAACCTTTGGGCACCTTGCTTTCTGCCACTGGTTAAAACCAGAAAGGAAGAGAAATGGACTTGATGAGTCCCCAGTCTTTCAGAAAGAAGATTTGGTCATTTGTGCTTAATATAACAAATCAATAATAACTCATTAAGAAATATATTCTAAATGAGGCTCATTAAAATGTTTCTCATACCCTAATACCACTTCCCTTATTTTATTCAGAAAAACATTGATTGGTTTTCCTTTGCACATCTCTATAAAGTTTCTTTTATTTACCATCAACGTTGTCCTTAGCTATTCTCTGTGAGATATATTCTGCCATTTTGGAGCATATGGAACTGATGTTCCTCACTTGGCATCTATATAGGTGAAAAATCTGAGAACCAGACACTTTAGACATAATTTATGATGGTAGGGCTGGGAATGGGGAACTTGAGTTAGCAGAGAATCACTGGTTAGGATGTTGAGCTCTATTTTCTCACCTTCCTAACATTCATCCCTTAAACCCCATTATGAGATTAACATCAAGTCTCCAAAATCTACCTTACCCACTCAGTGAATACTCTCAACTATACTCCAAATGGGTTTTACAGCAATAATCTCAAGGTTTTCTAGAAACGGAACTGCACCATGCAGCAGACACTGTAGCAACTGAAGTAGCTGTATGCAACAAGTATCTCTACTTAACATGACAGCTACAGATATGTTTCACATGTAAAATTTATAGAAGACAGAGATCATGCCATGAGTAGTGTATAGAATAGCACCCAACATGTTTGAGCAATGCTGAATAACTACCCCAGTATGGGCTTAGTGAGATGGTGGATTCCATGACTAGTAATGCAAGGTGTAGCTGGTGAGTTACAGTTCTCATTTCACATTGGTTGGAACTCTTCAAACACGAGTGAAATTAGTCAAGATTCTGTGTTTTGCACTCAGAAACCAATATGGGGTTTTGAACAGAACAGACCACTGACAGGATGAAGAGTCCTTGGATGATTATTTTTGAGAAGTAGAAGGTGTAGTGATAATTAACAGTGGTAAGCAGGTAAGTCCCAACCTCCGAAACCAGACTCACTGAGTTCTAATCCCAACATTAAACCTATCTCTGTAGCCAGAAATAATTTGCTTAACTTCTCTATACCTGGTTCTTTCATCTTTAAAATAAGAATGATAAAAATAATATCTAACCTATAGTGTTACTGTGTTGATTAAATATGAAGCACATAATATGGTAATAGATAGAAAGTATGTTTTTTATGATAAACACTATGATCTGTAAAGATATCAAATCATAATGATATATACCTGAAACATATAAAATCTTATAAACCAATCAATAAATATTTTAAATGAAACACATAGTGCTTGACATGTAGTGAGTACTCAAAGAAATTAGATATTGTCAATAAGCTTTCCTTTTAAAACCTGCTAAGTGTAAGAATTGGAACTAAAAAAATAATTTGTGGGGATATAATATATAGTATGGTTTATGTCATTAATAATACTATAGAGCCTATTTGAAAGTTTCTAAGAGTTTAAAAATTCTCATTATAGGAAAGCTTTGAGTATCTACATATGATGAATTTGCTAACTATACTTATACCGGCAATCATTTCACAATATATAGAAATACCAAATAATAATGTCATATACCTGAAACTAATGAATGCTAATCATACTGCAATTTAAAAATGGTTAAAAAATAAACCATAAGAATTGAAATAAATGTTCAGCGTTTAAAGGTTTGAACATACCTTAAATAAACCACATCTCCTCTCTGGATCTTAGTTTACTTATCTGTAAAATGAGAAGATGGGATTATATTATAGATTTTTTTCAAGCATTCTTTGATAGCACAACCTTCTACTCCAGATCAGTTGAGCCTCTTTTAAAATAATTTTTGGCATAAGTGAATGATATTTTACATATGCCTTAAGTCCCCCTAGTCCCCAAGACTAAGACTAGTTGGTTCTTTTCACTCTGCCTTAACTCTATGACACCAGAATTATGGAACCAAAGCCTCCTGCCCCCAGTTCTTCTGCTCACACCACCTGCTAGGGAATAGTCGAGAACATCATTTAGCAGTGAAAACTGCAGCAAGCATCTGAGGGCAATTCTGATTTTTATCAATTGTTTTATTTTGTTCCCTATCAACACTGGTGGATAGAATTACACAGACCAGCCGGTAGGTAAAAGGACGAAGCTACTAAACTTGCTACATTGGCTTGCTTTTCATCCTGGCCCATTAATCATGCTGAATGTCAAAATAAGACTGTTCTAAGAAGTCCAGGCAAAAGATCAGTTCCAAACTAAAAGGAAAATTCTAATATTGTTCCTTTTTTACCTATTGAGGGATCTGGAGAAGTGTTTTCACCTTTTGGAAACTAGAGAAAACAGTTTGCAATTGCTGTCCCTTCTTATCTCAAAACAACAAACAAACAAAAAAACATACGCTTCATGGAACACAGAAACAAAATAGGCCAGGGACTAGAGAAATGGCAAGCAGATACTGGCATTGGGTATTTCTTGATTACCATCTTTAAAGAAAAGTTTCTCCAATAGTGGACCACTAACCAGTTGCAGTGAAATAATCTGTCATGCTTATTAAAATATTAGATGCCTAGGTGCTACCCAAGTCCACTGAATCTGATTTTGTGATAGTGAAGTCCCAAAATCTGAATTGCAATAAGCTCCACCAAGTGATTCATTTGTCCACTAAGAAACTTGCTTCACAATCACTGGTCTAACCAATCATCAGCTCAAAGAAGCCAACCTGAAAGGCTTATTATATCTTTTGGAGTCTTATTTATGAACAAGCTAGTTATGAACAGGAAATGTGTATTAATTGTAGTTGGAGTGAATTGAATTAGACAAAACATTTTCTTGAAAGGTGGATAGGCACATAAGACTGTGAAATCAATAAAAGCTGTAGAAAGTCTTAGCACATATTTCTGATTTTAAAATCAGGTCACTAGGTTTAGTGGCTTAAGAAAAAGCCTGAAATATATGAAGCTTGAATTTTCTGAAGGGAGATTAAGACTTCTGTCTCCAGGAAAAATAATAAGAGCATAAGTGAAAAAAATTCTCTAATTGTGCTCTATATATTTCTAGAGCTTTTTGAACCCAAAATGAACTTATTTTGCAACTAAAGAAACTAAGACTCAGTGAAGGGAAGTAATTTGTCCAAGCCCACATAGCTAGTTAATTGGTTATGTCTTTATTAAATCAGTCATTCATTAGAAGAACAAGCTTATTTGCCTATCTGCCTATATTTTCCTTTCTTCTCCAATATTGAGAAGAAAACACCATTTCTCTCACTATATTTTTTCCTTCTAATGAGGATTTCGTACTTGTCAGTAAAGGGGAAAGTCTTCTGAGATTTTGGGCAGAGCATCTTAAGGATATCTCACGAACCTTTGCAATTGAAAGTTTAAAGATTCAAAGACCACTGTTCACAGATCTTCGGCTGCTCTAATCAAACTCTCAAATTGCCAAAGCTAGACTTCTGTGCTCACAGCTATCTACTAGGGCATCCAGGAAAAAAACATTATTTTTTAATAGTTTACAAGGTATATGAATAAATATGATATTCTATTAAGTATATAGTCATATAAAGGTAATCAACCGATTATAGTTATCACTCTGTGGTTGACTGTGTTTTCTATACTGCTATCCCACTTGAGAGAAGCCTGAGAGATGCTGGCAAGAGGAAGGCATTGCAATTAATAGTAAAAATGGCCCCCTCTAAAAACAGAGTTAGAGTGAACATATGCCTTCAAACCTCTCAGGAAAATAAGCCAACACCAGCCAGTAAAATGTCACTGAAAGGCTTTCAGGCAAAGAATTTTCATATATCACTAAGCAGCAAAATACATTGAACATACGGTGCTATGGCTGGAAAGGATCTTCTAGATCATCTAGTTCAATGTCTTTCATTTTATAACTGATGAAACTGAGGCTCAGAGATGAAAGTGATTAACCCAGGATCACATAGCTAGATAATGGGTCGTAACCATTCCCTAAATCAAACTCTCTGGTGGGAAGGAAGACTTCCTGAGCTGGCAGAATTATGGAACTGGTTTAAAAATGCATTTCTCTTAAGAATTCTACAAAATTTACAGAATAGATAAGTAAACATTGTACCTTGTTGGCAAGTATTTCATAACTTTGTCAGGTCATCAGAATCACTTAAGGATTGATTCTGACATTTCTTAAGTATTTTCATAGAGGGCCATTGTATACAGTTAAACAGGTTGTACACTGAGAGTGCCCACTGATGATGAAAAATGGGGCCTCAACTTGAATCATGCAGAGACTTACCAAGCCTTGGACCCTGGTGTGGGGCAGTATTTTCTGGGATGAAGGTGGACCGTTTTTCTCCTTTGTATAAAGACATAATATGGATAGGCAACAGCCATGACTCCCATCTCACACAGGTATCATTGCTTCTCCCCTCTCTGCCCTCCTGATACCCCAATATATTTTAAACCCTCTCCTAATTCTGAAATAGACTCAGTTTATTGGTTCCCTCTTCTGTGTCTCTGGACAGGAAAAAAAAGGTTTTTTCAATATTTCATACATTTTCCCTTTTGCCCTTATTGTAAATACGCAGTTGCTTAATGCAATGGTTTTCAAACGTTCTTGATTTCTAATGCTGTTACTAAGGAAAAAGGGTCTGAGACAATAGCCATGTGTGTGCATGTGTGTATGTGTGTGTATAGATAGACACACTAAACATGGGCTACTGTACTATTACATTATAAAACAAACACAAGAAGAAATTTAACAATATGCAATAAAGATGAAAGTAACTGTGTCCTATTTATTTCTTTATTACTCTTTTTGTAGGAAGAAGGCAGGCAGGAATGAGGGTGAGTAGGCAGGCAGGCAGAAAGAGAGTAGGAAGAAGCATTTTAATTTGTTTATTTAGTTGTTCATTTTTAATTGTCCACTTCAGTCCTCAGTCATATACCTGGGTACTTGCGCTTTCTTCGGACTATGCTGAAGCTGAAGACCAGACACCTAAGTTACTAGGGCACACCAAAGTTAATCATATCTTAAAATAGTTTGCAAATATATTAATAGCTCCAAAATAATTTTCCTTTTTCTTTTTTATTAAAAATCTTTAGAGAGGATAATGTGATTTAATAAACTTCATTTTTCCCATCTTAGACTTATCCTTCATTATACAGAAATCTGAAGTTCTGATTCTAAATTTACTAATTTCAATTCAATTATTGGTATTAAAGGATGTATATATATATTTCACACTAATTTTTAGAAAACACCTTTGGTTCACTATTTATCAGTTTATTAATTAGGTTGCTGCTTCTTTGATTTGGTAATGCAGCTGACAAAGAGCTCATTCTAAGAGTAAAGACTTCTAGAAGCAGAATTAGCCCTGACATTTTCTTGTTCTCTTATACTTACATTGTGATTCTTTTCATTCTCTGGTTTAGTGGCAGGAAAATTTTAAACTGCTCACTTTGCGAGGATTAGGGTACTTAAAACTAGACAATTTAACCCAAAATTACACATATGCAGGCACACACAAACTGTAATACACTGCACTATGCAATATGTGGAGAGTAAATAAAGAGTGAACATATCATCGACCTCTTCTTGCTCTGTCACTTCCATCTTGCCCTCCAGATCCTTCCTTTATTATTCATGGCCTGAGATTGGCTAAGTTCCTCCGATTTTCCGCTTTGAATCTGGGAGGGATACAGAGAGTAAGGAGGGCTTATTAGGGAAGGTTTTATCTGAGGTGGACCTTGAATAATGTGTAGAATTTCAAAGACATTGAGAGAATGGAAGAGATGATAATATGAGAACTATCATACACAGTGGGTAGCTGTAGTCACATACATTGGAGACAGGCAAGATTCTAGTTCTGATCTGTAGTTCTGGCCACACTGCTTCTCTCTTACATGTCACCACTGACTCCCTCCCATGGCTGTCTTTGTCATAATTACCCTTTAAATCAGAATATTTTGTGATGCCACCTAGAGAGCATGGCTGTGACCATGGCTGTATAGTATTTTTGCCCACATCCTGCAACTCCCTATCACAGTACTGCATGGTATTTCCCATTGCCTACCAAGTTAAATACATGTACCTTAGTCCAGTCTCTAGCAGGCTCACCAGAACCACCTCATGCTGGTGTACTGAGATACTTTCTTGAGTCCTTCAACTGTAACACATGTCTTTTGTTAATCATTATTTTAAACATGTGACATTCTTCTCCCTTGGCATTTCATCCCCCTTCACTACCAATCCACATCACTCTCTTCAAGGTTCAACTCAAGATACATTGTATCTTCATATTCTTCTACCCTATTCTACTTACTTTGTAGTCTCATATCACCTCAAGCTATTGTCATCTCTCCACCACAATCAAACCTCATTTAGGTCAGTTGGACATTCTAATACATGAAGAGAAATATCAAATGTGAGCTATATGGAGCTTGTAATGCTTTTTAAATATGTGTATCCACCTAAGCTGGTGACTCACAAAGTGCTACCAAATAGAAGTTTGGCCAGGTCTACTTTATTAAGGTTTGCATAAAGTCATAATTAGTATAGCAATTAGATACATGTGAGTTAGATACATATGACCTAATGTGATACGTGTAAGCTAATGAATTACTTAAAATAGTTTTGTTAGAATAGTCTTATTCAGTATATTAAGCACTTTCCTATGTAGGAAGACAGATACCTGGTGCCATGTCCGCTCCCCAGCCATCTCCATTCTCTAACTCAGGGAAAAGGTTCACTTACGGTGTTTCGCCACATATTCACACCAGGAAATTCTTTCATAGACAAACACACTGCACACACATGTCTACTTTCTTCCTATATCTATTCTCAAAGCCAGATCTTGATCAGAAAAAAACTCCACCCAAGTTACCCATATAACTCCAACTAGGAATCCTTTTATTAACTTTAAATTATAGAGTATGGGGTAGTACTTTTGATACACCAGCATCATAACTCTATAGCCATTTAAATGCAAAGAAATAGCATATATTAAGCACCTATTATGGACCAAATTCTATGACAGTTGCTAAGCATACAAAATATAATCTGATCTGCACTACAACCCTGAAAACATAAGTGCTGCTATCACCATTTTCTAGATGAAGAAACTGAAGCTCAAAGAATCTAAGTCACACAGTTAGAGAGCTGCAGATTCAGATTATCTTACCACTTTGCCCCCACTAAATATCTGAGAAGCTCCCTTCAGACTTTCCAGGTCTTCACCAATCTCCTTTGTGGTCCTTGAACTAAATTTGATTTTACTCAAGGACTGATCTTCAAAACATATCAATTAAGTTATATCTCCATCCATCGTCTTTCAAAGAGTAAAACCTTTTGTTGCCGATAGTCATTATTTCAAACATCTTCCATGTTAAATAATATTTTATGATCTGACTTTAGAAGAAAGGCTCCAATCAACTTCCCAAAGTATATTTAAAATTCAACTTCTATAATTTAATTCATTAAAGAATTGATACTCAGATGTGAAATACACACTTAAAAATACTGATTTGTAAAGTATGTCCACTTAATTTCTCAAATTAGAGTTCTTCTCCCTTGATTACACTTTTAATCTTAACCTTAGTTGACAGATTTTTTTCCTTTTTTCACATTTCTGCAATTTCCATATGATTTTCCCCCTGATTCTGTTACTACTGTTCAAACTGCCTACTTCAGTAGTCAAGGGTAGCCACTGAAATAATACTTAAAAAAAATCTTATTTAGAACTCTCTATAAAAGATTTCCCTGTTACCTAAGGACAAACCTGCAAACCAATTGAAGAAAATAGAGTCCATAAATAAACCTCAAATAGGTTTTGGCGAAGCTGTCAAGACCATTAAATGGATGAAGGAGAGTCCCTTCAACAGTAGTACTGGGAAACTGAATATCCATATGCAATAAATGAAATTGGACTCATACTACATGCAAAAATAACTCAAAGTGGATCAAAGACCTCGATATTTAAGAGTTAAAACAAAACAAAACAGACTGTTAGGAGAAAGTGTGGAAAACTTCATGACATTGGATTTGACAATAATTTCTTGGCTATAACAGTAAAAGTACAGGAAGCAAAATTAAAAAGAGATACATTAAACTACATCAAAATTTAAAACTTTTGTGTATCAAAAGATTCAATTAACAGAGTAAAAAGACAAACTACATAATGGCAGAAAAAATTGTGAATCATTCATATATCTGAAAAGGAATTAATATACAGAATAAATATCTCCTATATTTCAATGATGAAATTAAAAAAATGAAATTTAAAAATGAACAGAATACTTGAATAGATGTACAAATGAGCACAAGAGCACATTAAAAGTTGTTCAACATCACTGATAATTATAGAAATACCTGTTCAAACCATGGTGAGTTGCCACCTTATATCTGTTAGGATAACTACTATCCAAAAATTTAAAAATCAGAAAATAACTAGTGTTATAGAAAATGTGAATATTATTGTGCATGGTTGGTGGAAATGCAATAAACTGGTACAGCCACTACGGAAAACAATATGCAAGTTCCTCAAAAAAATAAAAATAGAATTACCATATGACCCAGACTCGTCTCGGTACATATACAAAATAACTAAAAGCTGAGTCTCAAATAGATATTTGATCCATGTTCAACACAGTATTATTCATAAGAATAACCCACATGTCCATCAATAGGTGAAAAGGAAAAATGTGGTATGTTTATACATCAGAATATCATTCAGTGTTAAAAAAGAAAGGAAAACCTGACACATGCTACAACATGGGAGAAACTTGCAGACTCTATGTTAAGTGAAATAAGGCATACCAAAAGGACAAATATTGTATGAGTCCACTTATATAAGATAAATTGAGCATTCAAATTCATAGAGACAGAAAGCAGAATGGTCGTTGCCAGGGATTGGGATGTGGGTAGGGTGCAGGGCATTGTTTTTAATGGTTATAGAATTTTGTTTTTTAAGATGAAAAGAGTTATAGAGATTGGTTGCACAACAGTGTGAACATACATAACACTATTAAGTCATACAGCTAAAATGTTTAAAATGTCAAAATTTTTGTTATGTATATTTTACCACAATTTTAGAAAAAGAGTTCCCTGGCAAAACTGGCCCCAAGATCAGATGAAATATTACAAAGCTTTCTTTTCTTGTGAGTGTTAAATTTCTGCATCTATTCCTATCAACTTTGGAACAGATGAACATTAGTTTGGAAACACCTCTAAACCCTGCTCTCACATTACTGAGGCAGTAGGTGGAGGGAAAAGGCATCGTATGTTCACTTGACAAGGCACACTGTATTAGTCAGGGTCTCAGCAGGAAGGATAATTTATAGCATATTTTCAGAGATTCTAATAAAGAGAATGGAATAATAAGAATAATAAGAATAATAAGAAACACAGAGATAAGCAACACCAGTAGTTTGTCAATCCTAGATGTGAAGGAATAAGAGAAAGAAATAGGACTATAACCTTGAAAGGGAAGCTACTTGGCAGGATTTGGAGTCATGCCATCAAGGAGATAGCACTAAAGAAGAGAGGAAGCAGAGAAGTAGTATGCTCTCTTTCTGATTTTCAGTATTCGGCAGGAAACTCCCATTGGCTACACACAACTGGAAACCAGCTAGCAGAGGACCTAAGCTACATAGGTCTTGCTGGAGTTAACTTCTCAAGTCACAGAACAAAGTAGAAGATGGATATGGGTTATATGGGTACACCTTGGAGATATTGTGGCTTTGGTTCCAGATCACCACAATAAAGCAACATCACGATAAAGCAAGTCACATCATTTTTTTGGTTTCCCAGTGCATACAAAAGTTATATTTACACTATATTATTGTCTATCAATGTGCAAAAACATTATGTCTACAAAACAATACGTAAAACTTAATTAAAAATACTTTCTTGATAACTAACACTAAACATAATGTTGAGGCTTCACTGAGTCATAATAATTTTGCTGGTGGAGGGTCTTCCGCTGATATTGATGACTGCTGACCTATCAGGTTGCTGAAAGTTGGGGTGATCTGGCAATGTCTTAAAATAAGACAATGAAGTTTGTCAAATCAATTGACTCTTCCTTTCATGGAAGATTTCTCTATAGCATACTTTACTTGAGGTAGAACTACTTTCAAAATTGGAGTCAGTCCTCTCAAAACCTGCTGTTGCTTTATCAACTAAGTTCATGTGATAATTATCATTTTTTGTTGTAATTCTAACAATGTTCACAGCATCTTCACCAGGAGTAGAGTCAAGAAACCAGTTTCTTTGCTTATTCATAAGAAGCAGTTCCTCATCCATAAAGCATCATGAAATTGCAGCAACTTAGTCATATCTTCAGGCTCCACTTCTAATTCTAGTCTCTATGATTTCTACCACATCTGTACTTACTTACTACTAAAATCTTGAACCTCTCAAAGTCATCAGTGAGGGTAACTCCTATTAATGCTGATATTTTGACCTCCTCTCATGAATCACAAATATCCTTAATAACATCTAGAATGGTGGACTCTTTCCAGAAGACCTTCAACTTACTTTTCCCAGATCCATCAGAGGATTCACTCTCTACGGCAACTACAACCTTATGATATGTATTTCTTAAATATCTTAAGCAATAAAACTTGAAAGTTTAAATTATTCCTTAGTCTGTCAGCTACAGAATAAATGTTATCGTAGTAGGCATGAAAATAATATTAATCTCCTGTATATCTCTATCAGAGCTCTTGGATGAACAGGTGCATTGTCAATGACCACTAACGCATTTTTTCCTAACTCATGATAATTTTTCTTTTAAGTTGTTTTAATTTTTTCTTTAATTTGCGTTGCTATATGACTTTTAGGATATTGTTTTCATACCTGTCTGTGCACATTCACACTACAGTCACCATCAGAATGCCTGTGCCCTCCACCACTACTGTAATATTCCCTTTTTCCTTCTCCACCCCACCCTCCTCAGCCACAGTCCTGCATTCAATAAATTTTGTTTTTATTTTTCTGTTTCCTTATATTCCACATATGCACAAAACCATCTCGTACTTCTCTTTGCTTTCTGGTTTATTATGCTTAGCAGAATCATCTTAAGTTTCATCGAGGTTGTTTTTGAAAAGGTCCAATCTCATCTTTTTTAATAGCTGTATGGAAAACCAGTCTTATATATACCAGATCTTCTTTATTCAGTGATGTGTTTGCAGACATTTGGGTTGTTCCCATGTCTTAGCTATTGTGAGTCAGAAAACTGATATTTTTAAAGAAGTTTTTTCCACCTAAGTGGTAGGATTCAATAGTAAGCTTAAAATATTCAGTAAAAACTATGTTGTAAGCATGTATGCTGGCACCCAGCCTTTGTTTTTCATTTATAGAGGCCGCAAAGTGTGGATTTAGCATAATTTTTATGGGCCTACAATTTTCATAAGAATAAATGAGCATAGCCTTGAACTTAGCATCACTAGCTGAAATAGCCCCTAACAAGAGATTTTGTCTGTCCTTTGAAGTTTTGAATCCTGGCACTGACTTCTCCTCTCCAGCTATGAAAGTACTAGATGCCATTGTCTTTCAGTAGAAGACTGTTTTCATCCACATTAAAAATATGATCTTGGTAAGCTACCCTCATCAATGATCTTAGCTAAATTTTCTGGATAACTTGCTGCAGTTTCTATATCAGCACTTGCTATTTCACTTTGCAGATTGATGTTATGGAGATAGATCTTTTTCCTTAAACCTCACGAACTAACCTCTGCTAGTTCAAACTTTTCTTATGCAGCTTTAACACCTGTCTCAACATATATATAATTGAAATGAGTTAAGGCCTTACTATGGATTAAGTTTTGGTTTAAAGTGTTAGTCCATTTGATCTTCTATCCAGACCACTAAATTTTTCTCTATATCAACAATAAATCTCTTTTACTTTATTATCATTCATGTGTTCACTGAAGTAACATTTTTTCCTTCGAGAACTTTCCTTTGCATCCACAACTTAGCTGTTTTAGTACAAGAGACTTAACTTTGGGCCACTCTTGGCTTTCAACAAGCCTTGCTCACTATGATAATTATTTCTAGCACTTGATTTTAAGTGGGAAACATGCAACTCTTCACTTGAACACTTAAAGACCATTGTGGGATGATTGACTGGCTTAATTTCAATATTATTGTGTCTCAGGGAATAGGGAGACACAAGGAAAGAGAGACAGGAGAATGACCAGCGAGTGGAACAATCAGAATACGCAACATTTATTAAATTCAGTGTTTTGTGGGCACACATTGATTTGTGGCACCCCAAGACAATTACATTAGTAATATCAAAGATCACTGATCACAGATCACCATGACATATAATAATACTGGAAGAGTTTGTGAACTATTGTGAAATTACTAGAATGTGACACAGAGCTAGTAATTAAGCCTATGCTTTTGGAAAAATGGCACTGATAGAGCTTCTTGACATAAGGTTGCCACAAACCTTCAATTTGTCAAAAAATGCAATATCTACAAAATACAATAAGGTAAAATATAATAAAATGAGATATACTTGTTTATGTTGAAGGTGGCAAACAGAATGAGCAGCACATTTAGGTTCCAGTACTAGGCCTAATCATGGGGTTTTATGCAAAGCAGTCAAACTGTTTTGATTTTTGACCCAATTAGCGATTTATCCAGAGTAACAGCTGTCCTGTTTCCTGATACAGGCTCTATGAAATTCAAATAAAATAACAATAAATGACAGATTCCATTTTACCCTACAAAGTACTGAAGGAACTTTGGAAAAATAATGTTTCTTCTACTCTTAATCATTTTCTCCTCTACTTTGGAAGGTCAAAATACAACATGGCTGAGTAGGGAAAACTAAACTGGGAGGTGGTAGATGGGAGACCTGTCATCTCAAGCAAGTGACTTTCCCTTTCTGAGTCTCAGTTTTCCCATAAATATTTGAACTAAATCTTCTTATCAAACTTATCAACTTTCATTGCAAATTTTAGTCATGTCTATTATAAAAATGTCAAAAACTGTTGATAAGCAAAAGAAAAAAGAAATCAACCCTTCTTTCAATTCCATAGATTCTTCAGCAAGATGTGTAAATATTACCTCAAGTTGCACATTTATTTTCTCTAACCGGCTATTTGTTTTGGCTTTTACCAGACAAATATTGCTATCCATGTGAGTGGAACCCAGGACATTATGACTTTGCCTTTTATATCATACCAGGTGGGAGGCCAACTATCCCTGGTATAATTACCTAAGGCCATATTTATTGCCTGCATGTATTCATTCAGAATGTTAATAAGTTTTATAAGGGAATAAAAGTCAAATTTGTCTCAAAAACACTGGGATAAACAGAATGAACTTTACTATAAGGCTTATTGCTGTCTTTACTATGCTAATATACATTGTGCATTTCTGAGAGAACAGTACATAGTGTATTGCTTTGCTTTGTTTTTGCTAAACTTATTTGAATGTGGAGCCCTCCCACTACCATGCCACATCATCTGGAGTTCTTTGGAATGATCTGGAATATTAAATCCTATATAAATCCTATATCCAGTCAGCATTTCTGTACATTTGTACTTCAGCCCCAATTATGGTATATTTGCAATTAAAATGCATTTAGCCCATAACATATGCTCTATCTCTCAATTCCTGCCTTGATGACCTCTAGAGTTGGTGGTGCTTCCAGTTTTTTGGGGGAGAGATGTTCCTTTGGGTAGGGTGAGGTTCATCTAAAAAGTCATCATTTATTATCTGAACAGGAAGAAAGCACTCCAGATTGCTAGCAGGACAAGACAATTCCTTGGTATTTGGCATTATTTAGGCGAGCTGAAATGTGTCTATTGTATATGCACTAATAATAACAATTCACATTGAAGAACAGTTAATAGTCTGAGAGCTTTTATTGTGCAACATATCTTTTTAAACAATTGAGATAGAAATGACCATCACTTTACAGATAAAGCACAAGATTATGTGTATCTTCTAAGGTTACTCAGCTGAACCAAAATTCCAAATCCTGTGCTTTTGTTTTTAATGCATCAAGGCTAGAGACAGAAACATTCCCTCACCTTTGTAATGACTCAATCTCATTGGACACTTGATGACAAGTATTGCCTTTCTGTGACAGGAGGCAGGGGTAAGGATATTCTCTTGCCCCTGACTAACAACTATGAAAGGAGGGATAAGTATAGTATTTTTAAAAGAGTTTTCTTTCGTTGTAAAAATTCACTGTTTATTACAGAAAGGTTAAAACTGTAAAACCAAGAGAAGAACAATCAAAATACCAATAAAAACCCAAAACCACTTACCCAGAAACAATTACTATTGACACCTTGATGTATAATGTTCCAGATCCTTTGGTATTATGATACATTTACTTTCATATGTTAGAGTTTCTGAAATCACGCTGTGTTTCCCAATGGCTATTCATAACTGATATGATAGTATTCCCCTAACAAATATCGTTGGGGCTATCATACTGACAATCTGTCTTAAAATCATGGTGTCTTAGATTTCATAAGATATTTCTTTTTTACCCAAAATTATGTCAGATTTCTGTTTTGAAACCTGCTTTTATAATCCCTTATATTGCTTCGTATCACTCCATGTCAATAGGTACATTTCTACAACATATTTATTGAATGCTGAACAGTCCACTGACTGAATGTACTGCATCTTTTAAATAAACATCTGTTGCTGACCATTTAAATTGTTTACAAATTTTCCCAACTACAAACAACAGTATACAACAGATATTAATTAAGGAATTGAGATCCTACTAGGTGTCAGACATGTTACTAAATACAAGAGATAAAGCAATGAGAAATATATATATGGGCCCAACGTTACAGGTGTTAATAGTCAAGTAAGGACAACAGGTAGTAAACCTGCAGACATACTAATCAATATTTATAGAAATTTTTGAAATATAAAACACTGTGAATGATTAAAATGTATTTCTGCGCATTAGATAACAATGAAGGCTTCTCTAAAGGAGGAATAATTAAACTTGGAGATGAAGGATAAGAAAAGCATAGCCAGTGAGGGGAAGACTGCACCAGAGTGGATTCCCAAGAGCAAAGTATGAAATAGCCACTTTCTCGATTCCCTTTTTCTTCACCATCTGCTGGGAGTACTCGTATTTTTTTCAGTTTGGCATTTTACAAAGTATTTGTAAAGTTGAACATTTATTTTTGCTTCATGCTGTCTCCTCTTCCCCAGAAGAACTTATTAACAGCACTGTGTTCTTAGCTCTGATTAGACTATGTCAACTAAGCATAACCATAGCATAAACCTAAGGCAGTGGTTCTCAAACTATAGGACTTTGGGGAACCTTAAGTTACCCTGGAATTAGCCTAGAACTTGTTAGAAATGTAAATTCTCAAGCTGTACCTCAAAATGAGTGAATCAGAAACTCTGGGAGTAGGGCCCAACAATCTGTGTTTTAAAAAGTCCTCTACATAATTCTGACGTATGATTAAGTTTGAAAATCACTTTCAGTAGGATCCATAATGGATATTTGTCAATATTTGTGGACGGATGTAAGTCATCTTAACAATAGCTCTACCAAAGACAGAAATCAGAGAACATGAGTTTGTTATAATAAAAAAAAAAATGGGACTTGAAGAAAGAGTTCATTCATCCATTTCTCCAAAAATATATTTTGAGCACCTGCTGTGCACCAGACTCTGTGATTGGTACTGAAGATTTAATAAATAAGTAAGATAAGGATCTCTGCCCTCACAAGGTTAATTGTCTCATGGAGATATTTATTGTCAACATGGGATGGATGGCCAGGAAGTGTTCTAGTCTGCCTTTTTGTTTAATTCTTGAAGATCAGGATAATGAGGCAATGGTATTATAAGTCCATTCTGGTTAAATAGGGGAGACTAAAGTGGAAAGAGAAAAGTGAGCAGGGATGGTTCATCCAGATTTGTCCTGCCAAATCTCCCTTATAGACTGCTGCACAGCAGAGGTAAATTCCAGACAGAGATGCCAGAGTCTTACACAGCTCTCTTTATCCGTGTTATTTCTCTAAATTGTATGCATCTTTCCCTTTTCTAGGCAGCGTAGCCAAGACTTCCTTGGATTCCTAAAGTGTGCCCTAAGGATTTGAAGTTCTATGTTAATGTGATACATAAAACAGAGTCACCTTGACTTTGCATTTATCTGGCTTATGTAAGCTCTAACCTTTTACTGCAGTGCAACAGAAATGCCAGATTCATTTTGTCTAGGCACATAAATGTGCTGATTCTAAATAATAAGGGGGACCCTGGTGAGTGTGAGAGCATGGCAAACTGCAGAGGGTCCAGAATTAAGCTACTGATATCAGCCCAAGTATGGAGGGAAGCACCACCCTCTGGCTCAGCTCTCTTTACAGGAGAATTGTTCATTGCAGTAAGAGATTTGGGAGAGCTCCAGAACTTTTTTCTTCCACTGGCTTTAAACTAATGAAGCCATCCAGAGAAGGGATCTTATGAGCTCCTTGTTCCACCAAGTCCCACAACCTTGAAAAAAAACTTAAAATCCTCTTTTCTAATCCAGAAGAAATAAATTAAAAAACAGGGAAGAGATCATCTCTAGTAGTTTTATTTCTGCTAGAGAAGGATTTATCAAACTCAGCACTTTTTATTGTTTTGAAAAGGTACAGGCAAGAATGAAGGCAAGTAGTCCGACAGGCAGGGAGAGAGGACGAAGAACCTATTATTTGTTTTATTTAATTGTTCCTCTTGGTTGTTTCCACAGTCCCAGATCTTGAACCTGGGACCTTGGGATGTATATGGACCATGCTTGGTTGACTAAGCCACTTGGTCACCAGGGAGCACAATCAACCTAGGCACTTTTGATGTTTTCGGCCAGATAGCTCTTTCATTTGGAGCTGTCCTGTGCATTCTAAGATGTTAAGCAGCACCCCTGGCCTTCATCCACTAGATACCAATAGTTCTCAGATTTTAACAACCAAAAATGTACTGAGATCTCACCAATGTTTCCTTGGGTGGAGAGCAAAATTGCTTCCAACTGAGACCCACTGCCCTAGAAATAAGGGTAGGTAGACAATCTGGACATTAATTCTTAGGGAACAGCACTGATTATATTTCCCAAGCAGGATGGATCAACTCAATCTCCATACAAAGGACACCACTACAGAGTTTGCATAGATAATTTGGATAATTAACTGCCTCCCTCCTATAAAATTCTCTAAAATTTCCTCCATTAGCTTTAAGCAATCTAACATTATTGGAGCAGTATTTTCACTCACTAAAAATAAGTTCACGAGAGCCAAAAAATAGAGGGCCACATATCAATTTGTGATGACTACTCCTTACAAATGTATGATATGTTACATTTTCCACCTTTGTCATATTGAGCTTAAAATTCATTGGTTATAGTCTATGCGCCAGGAGCTTTTAATCTTCATACCACCAGTATTAGTTTTCTGTGGGTGCTCTAACAAATTACCACAAATATGGTGGTTTGAAGCAGTAGAAATTTACTCTCACAGTTCTGGAGACCAGAGGTTGAAATCAGCATCACTGAGAAAAACCAGGTGTTGGCAGGTCCAGGGTCCCTTCAGAATGTCTATAGAAGCATCTTCTGTTCCTTGACTCTTGTAGCTTCTGGTGGCCGCCAGAATTCCTTGACTGCTGACCGCATTACTCCAATCTCTTTCTCTGTGATTACACTGCCTCTTCTGCATTTCTCCAATCTCTATGCCTCCTTCTTAAGAGGATACATATAATGTCACTTAGAGCTCAAAAAAAAAAAAAAATTCCAGCATGATTTCTCCGCCTTAAAATCCTCAATTTTATCAGATCTTCAAAGACTCTGTTTTTACCATATAAGGTAACTTTCACAGGTTCCAGAGATTAAGAGATGGATAAGGGTTGGGGCCTATTATAAAAGCAAAGAACATTCTTTACATTTTGTAAATGAAATACTTGCATAGAGAAATCAAATGTCTCATGAGATTGCATAGTGAGAGACTGGAAGAGATGAGGCAAGGATGTAGAACTCTTAACATGTCTTTTAAATTAAATATGGCCCAGAAGAATAGAGAACTATTTTCTCTTCAGAAAACAGTCAAAAGCACTGTGGAATTAGTATAATCATGAGAGATTAGGAGGCAGAGTTTCTAGGATAGGGAAATTTTTTAAAAAAAAACCTATCATACAAAGGATCTTAGGGGTGACTAACTACTTAGAATTTCCCAAGATACTGGAATATCAGAAAGGAAATGAAAGGGTAAGTAATGTGGTATTAGAAGAAAACACACTGTAGCATTCTAATATTCATTGAACACATGAGTGCATTCTGTTTTACCTGCATTTCATCATTTCACATTAGCCACACTAAGTAGGCATATACTATGTACAATTGTATACATTTTCCCAACAATAGTATATAAGCAGACTCTCACACTCTATGTGTGGAAGGGCAATAATTATCATCATTTTATTTTATAGATGAGGAACCAGATTGAGAAGTTAAGTGACTTTCTCAAGCTGGAATATAATGCAACATTTCTTTATTGTATCATAATTACTTCTTCTAGATAGTATCTCACTCAAGAATTATATATCAACATGTCTCATAGAGTTATGATCCATACCTACTGAGATGTCAATTTAGATGACAAATGTCACTTTATAGGTTTAATTATGTACTTTAGTCCTCAAGAGACTCAAACATCCCTCAGGCACTTTTCATGTAATTCAGATACATGAACAGTAGGTGGCAGTAAGTCCCTTATATAAGTAAGTGATTTGCGTGATCAAAATTAAGTGTTTACATTAGACTACAATAAAAATTATAGATTTCCAGGACTTTACATTTTATATAAATGGTAGTACACTGTGCTGTCTATCTTGTTTTAAGTGACATTTAGTAATATACTTCAGAGTCATTAGCAATTAAATAATGTAATTCTTTGTCTTTCAGAATAATTTCCGTCATCAACTAACTATAGTTCAACTAAACCTTGGTCTCATCTTCAAACTATAATTAGAATGCACCATTCTACTTCATCCTAAATCTTTATTTTTAAATCAAATTCCTTCCTGATTAGCACATGGTTTCAAGACAGCAATTTATCGTACCAACAAAAGAGCCATGGACTCTTTCTCGGGTGGAAAAGACTTTTATTATTCCCTAGTTTCTCTCTAAGTTTTCAAGGGAAGGAATTCTAGAATGAGAAAAGACTAGGCAAGACACCTTCTCCTTTTGAGTTCCCTCTCTCTAGCTTTTCTGTCTCCTCAGCAGAATCTATCAAACAGTAATGTGCCTATTATTACTAAAAACGCAGAGTTCTATAGTTGTTTTTTTTTTTGCTATAAGAATGTGGTCTATTTTCATTCTCTTACTAGAAATATAGAGCTATAACAAAATACTATAGCTGGGTGACTTACAAGCAGCAAATCTTTATTTCTCGCAGTTCTGTAGACTGGGAAGATCAAGATCAAGTCTCCAGTAGATCTGGTGTCTGGGTAGGGCCCACTTCCTGGCTCACAGACAAACAGCTATTCCCTGTGTCATCCATGGCAGAAAGAACTAGGGATCTCTATGGGGTCTCTTTTATAAAAGCACTAACTTCATTTATGAATGCACAACTACATGATCTAAGGACTTTCCAAAGGCCTCATCTGCTAAGACTGTCACATTGGGCATTAGGTTTCAAAGTATTCAGTCTGTTGCAGATAGCAACACCCCTCACACCAAAACAGCAAATCAAGGAACCCACACATTCAAGCACTTTTTATACAGAGATCTGCAATGGCAATATCACAGATATACTGGTATATTGCAGTAATCAACATCTAGGTTGTCACCAATCTTTGAGGTGAGACTATCTAGGTTTGGTGCTCTGCAAGGGACAGTGAGATTTCAGAAAAAAATGTAAGTCACAGCTTTTGTCTCAAGAGGTTTGCAATTCAGTTGAGGAGATGGGATTCCTAAATGAAGAATTCTTTATCTGTAGTAATATAAATATAAAGTATACATAAGTTCCCCTTCAAAAATGTGTTACGAATTATTAAGTACAGTGGATTATAATAATCAGGAAAGTTTCATGGAGTAGACCTTTAAGGATACTTAGATTTTACATGTATATATATACATGTAGTTCAAGAATAGTTCAAGTCTAAGGAACAAGGCTCACAAAGGCAAAGAGGTGAGAATGAACGTAGTAAAATTGTAGATTAGCATAAAGTCTTGCCTGTATGGAACAGAAATCAGAATGGAGAAATATAGCCAAGTTCTATCAAGCATGGTCTTAAAGGTAGAAAGTTTGGAAAAGATGAATATATTATGCTTTTGTCTGCTCCAGTATAGAGATAGGGCTCTAGCAGTAACAACAAAGCTTAAGTAAGAGACTGTCTGTAGTTAGGATTAATGATAAAAGAGAAACCATGTTTAGGGGACTGAAAAGGGTCAATCCATGACATGAGAGGAAAAAAATAGGAACCATGAACTTTAAAAAGTAAGCCAAGAAGAAGGAACAGGAAACCATCAGCACTGATACAAACCCAAAAAGAATTGGAGAATGGTGATGAGTTCTGTTTGGAATAGTTAGTCATGGAAGATAACAGATACATGCACAAAGGAGATGATTGAAAATATAGTCTCAGATGGAAGAGAGTTGCAGAAAAAAATACTTGCCTCTGGGATAACTGAGTATAGTTCATCCATAATAACAGAATCTCCAGGTCTAATGTGGCACCTTATATTTTTCCTCCAACTATTCAGTGCCATTCATCTTCCCTTTCCAAGGATGGTGCATTTAATGACTGTCACTATTCAGAAAACTTGATTCCAACACTGTCATTTCATGGGCACCAGGAGGAAGGTTTATACCGAAGTCCTTGTAGAAGACATTTCAGATAAGATAATTCACTTTTCATATCTGTAGTGAGCATCTGTCAGCCTCATGATAGACTACACAGAGAATTAGTTTCTAAGCCTTGACACTCTAACTTTCTGCTCCTGAATGGCTTGAGACCTGCAAATGAAGCTTAGTTTATCTGATTACCATTTGAATTATCACCCCCACTGTCCAAAGAGCGAGGGATAAACCAAAATTTCCAAATCAATTGTATAAGACCATTGAGAATGCAAGAGTCAAGCTATTAAAATCTTTCTACAATAAGGGAAGCTCCATTCATAAAACATGCTGATTTTCTTCTCACTACAGAGCTGCATATAACACAACTTACAAAAAGTAAATCAAAGACTCCTGTCATTTTCAAGACACTTGTCTGGAAACCAGTAAATAAAACCTTAGCAAAATATTGTAAATCCTTTTTGCCAGCTGAAGCAGTTGATTGATTATGCATGATGTTCAAAGTCAACAAAGTCTGCTCCACCCCTTACTGCAAGGTTGTTGATAGAATAGATTAGTTTTAGAATTGTGAACTGATAGTCATGGGTGGAGGATTACTTTGGTTTGGGAATGGTATATTATACGTTTGATGAAAAGTGAACCTGTACTTCTCAAACTTATGCAATGTGGTAAACCAATGTTACTTCAAAGAAGTGTAAGCTGTATAGTTTGACTGCCAGAGTTCAAATCTCAGGCCTACCATTTATTAGTTCTGTGATATTAAGAAAGTTAAGTCAGCTGTCTGAACTTCAATTTTCTAATGTAGAGATAAGAACAATATTCAGTTCCTAGAGAGAATTAAATGAGTCAACATATTTAAAACACATATTGCAGTATCTGACACATAGTAATCGCTCCATAGACATTATAATTATTCTTTCCAGTTATATGACTCATTGTTACCAATTTAATAGGTATTAGCATGTAAAAATATTCCTGCTTATAATTATTAAGAACTTTTATTTATGCAAAATACATTCACTTCAATTCCTTTACCAAATATAGTAGATGCTATTATGTTCATACCTCTTCACTCTTACCACTCCAGAGCATGCTACCCCAAGTTCCTACTGCCAGCACCTGCATCTCTTTTTCTGAGGACTTTCTCAGGAAGCTTAAGTACGCCATCTTTGTCACCCTATTTGGAAGGTTGGACTTGCTTAGGTACTAATGGCCCTCAGTCAAAGACTGCATTTAATATTGCCACATCCTTAACATGGGATAGCTCTGAAGTAAATGTCTTACACCTCTTAGACTTTTCCCCCAGAAGGCTTAAACCCCCATAAAACTCTGGTAGTTTGATAATGTGCCTTTTAATACCATCCTTCTTTTCTTATTTTACTACCCTATTCTTCTATCAGTGTTTCCTTTAACTCTCAAAAAAAAAATTCCACTTGAACCCTTGTCTCAAGGTCTATTTCTAGGGGAGCCCAAACTAAGATCTTCTCTCAAACCTAAGATAGGTAAGAGTAGAAAACATGATTTTGCAGTAAGTAAACTTAGTTGTGGGTCACGTGGGTATTTAATGAAGAGCTAGGCCTAGAATCCAAGTTTCTTGACAATCTGTTTCCATTTTCTGTTACCAGAATATATACCATAGTTTGTTTTTTTTTTCTCCAATTGGCCACAGAGTAATAAATCAGTAATTCTGCTTTATCCTCCTCCTCATTGCCTATCGGTTGATCTCCTAAAGATATGTCTGGACAAGGCAGGAAATGATCACAAATCCAACTGACTGATATCACTGAATGAACATCTCCATGTGTCATATGTATACTTATCAGTTTGTTCTTTAGGTCTCTGCTCAGTTTAACAAGCCATCTACCTAATGAACATCGAGTTTATGTGTCAAATTTCAGAAATGGATTATTCTAGTTCATCAAAGAGTGTAACTACTGGAGAAGTTCTGAAATGGCAGAAACTGATTTTTTTTTTAAGTAACTTGTAGGATGGGGTTACGCTGAATATAAATTAGGGTTCTTTTAATTATCTTGTGGGAAATTAATGCCCTGAAGTACCTCAAGGTCATATAAGTACATATCTATCTCATTACATTGGATGGTTTACAAAAGAGCTGGGTGCTGACAATTCTCCAACTGATAAATTATTGAATACAAAGGATTCACTTTCGTAATATACCATCTTCTGGGTCATCTCTGTGTTTGATATTGCCTACCCAAAAGGGAAGTACCTCACACCCTGGGTTTCATAATTGAGGTTTGCTAGACTGAGCATCTGCTAGATATAGAGCACAAAATGTTCTGTACATTGGGGTCTTTCATATGGGAAGTCGTCTTAATTAAATGGCCATCTGGTCCCCCATGAAGGACTGTAATCAGGTAAACAGTGTAGGAGTGGCTAAATCCATGAAAAACTAGATTGTGCTGGCCTTCCCTCACTCAGGTGAATGCCAAGGTCACATTGGCTTATTTATATTTTTAATGAGAAATTATTTGAGTCTATAGATTGGGATAAAGTAAATCTCTGAATTAAGTGACAGACACAAGACTTGATAACATCTGAGTATTCCTCACTAAATCTGATTCACACTGATCTGCTGTTTTCATCGTCCCTGTTTTTTTTCTAGTAGATTTTAGGCTCTACATGACAGTAATTAAGGCTCTTTGAAGCTTTGAGATAGTTAAAAGAACTGAAAAAGACCCTTAGATTTGTCAAAAGGATATGCACATGTCTTTTTCACTATAAACGAAAGTGCTTCCTTCAAGGTGAGCCCCAGTAGAGTTGATACAGACATCTATACACTTCTATTTTATGTATAATTCTAGCCAAGTTCGATATCTTATTTCCAGTCTACCAAAGATTAGGAACATCATGTTAAACACTAGATATTGGATATTAAAACAAAGACAAGAGAATATTTACAACAAAGGAAGAGAGGGAGACATACTAAGAAGAGGTTGACAAAATAACTCTCTGTAGTTGGGATATATTTAGTTTTGGAACAAACATTCTTACAGCCTGTAATAGGCCCTGAGAGTACCATTGGATACACTACACTGAGAAGCTGAAAATTATAGCATGGATGCTGAGTCATCAAGGAAAGATGAAATTATATTCAATATATTCTGCTTAAGGAAGCAAAGAAGCATGCGATACATGTTAAAAACACTATCCAAAATGGTTAGATTAAAAATCATTGAAATTCAAAGAGGCAAATTACACTCCAAACAACTCTAACAATTGATAAATATTCCCTTTTCCAGAGCTTCATGGGTTGGTGTCATTTCATTCTGTATCATTGTGACCTCTTCTTTTATAACCTTGGTCACCTCTTGGTGGGCGGAAGTTATGATTTTACATCTGATTCTCTTTTTTGCAGTGGAAAAATACATGTACTTGGTTTTGCCAAGTTTTTCAACTCCTGGAATAGGGGAAATCTTTATTTTTAATTGCATAGTTTGTATGCTTCTAAAGGGTCATAAAGTGTCCTCATTCTTATATTAGCAGTGAATTTCCAATAAAAAAAATCTAGTACAAATTTAGACATCCCCGAAGTGGAACAACAGTGCCCACAATGCATCTTTGCAAGAGAATGTTGGTCCAATTAGATTAGGAGGCAATTAGTGTGATTTCTCATCTGTATACTCAGCACTTAGTTTCCGTTTCACCTGCTGCAATTGCAGCTTTGACAATTTGTCTGACAGGTTCATAACCTACATTTTCTGAAAATGCCAAAGAAATAGAAGCTACCTATGTTTGTAAGATATCGTCCAGAAATTTTTAGAGAAAAGGCAAGAATAATGGACTCAGAGCAGAAGGAAAGAGTTGAGATGAAGAGAAAATTGGATGGTTTACTTTGAAGAGTCATTATATGGGCTAATATGGCATAGCTAAGGGAGGACACTGCTACCGGAAAGATTTAGCGGGTGATGATGCAGTCGAAATGGCAATAGAAAATTGACGTGAATTCCCCAGTAATCAAAATGGTCAGAATTCAGACTGTAGCTCATGAAAGCCAGATAAAGCAAAGATGATGCACTTTTTTGTGGTCTATCCTTTGGTGGCAGTAGTAGAGAGAAGCATTAGAGAAACAACAGGAGCAAACAGTCTTTTCATGATTGTGGATCTTTAGTTATAAGAAGCCAAGACTAGGCAAGGTACATGAACTGTAAAGTGTGATTAAGTAAGGACTAAAAAGGTAATAATATTTCAAAGTTGTGCTTAGCAACCACATGTCTCCCTTTTAATAAGAAATATTTACAATTAATAGATATATAAAGGGAAAGTGAGAAAGAACACCCTAAAAAGAGACCAAATGCATCGATGAAAACCTTGTGTGGCAATAGGTTTTGAGGGAAGACTTAGAATGTGATTACTAGATTGTGAAATGTTGTTTGACATTCCTTCCAATTGCCTTTCATTAGCATAATCTTTTCCCACCAACCATCAACAAAATAGCTGTGAGTGTCTTCTAAGTCTCAGTTTAAGCAAGAATTCCATTGTGGGGAATACATATGGAGACCAGATTATTTTTTAAGGTCTCTGTGAAGAGAGATGCCTGTCATGTGCAGAAATTATAGCCTTCTTAAGGCAGAACAAATCCTGGATTCAATGACCCAGTTGAAACTTTGTTGGTGCAAGTGACATCAGCAAAATGTCATGGTAGACAGCTCCGAAATTCTGTCTCTCTTCAGAAGCACTGAAAATCAAGCAGAAAACTGTCAGAATTAACTTCGTCTAAACTCTGGAAAACAGTTTTACAAAGCCCAAGGAAATACTAAATCAGCAAAAATCTGCAACTTCCACATGACAAAAAAGCTTTGTGTCATTTTTACCTGTTCCTGCCCTACCCCCTCTCTAGTTCACAGTGTTCCTGAAGACAGCAACTTCAGTTTCTTTGTGTGAGACTCTGGTGACTGGTTCCAGAGAGAACCGAGCAGATCTGAGAGTTACTGTGTTTATCTTTTCTAAACTATATGAGAACTCCTGAGAGTCTGATCAACAGCATTCATGCCTGCTTCACCAAACTCAAAAATCATCCAGGATAAAAAACCAGTATACTCGCTCAACACATTGCAATACAAATGAAAAGACTGTACCAACTTGGGCCAAAAAGAACATGGTAGAGACAAATTATAGACTATAAAGCCTGGAAGGATACCTGAGAAGAGGGTTATTTTGGGGGTAAGTGGGTCATTCAAACGTAGCTATGCATATGAGGCAATTTGGAAAGCCAGAAAGCATGTTCAGAAAAGACTTACAAGACCTAAGCTTTCACCTCTAGTTGATCTCTAGGTCAGTATAAGCAGAAAATGAAGGCTAATCCACAGTTGTAAACAGTTTGAAGAAGTGTTGAAGTAGTGTCTCAGCATAAAATCAATTGGCAAACACTGGGTGGGTGGGTTTTTTTTAAGTTATTGGTGGTGGTGGTGGTGGTAGTATGTTTGTGTGTGTGTGTGTGTGTGTGTGTGTGTGTGTGTGTGTGTGTGTACTTGGGAGTTCAAGGAAGTCTTTCTCAAAACACTCATTGAACATAAGCAAGAGGAATACAGAGTTCACTGGCCACACATGACAAGAAATAGTCTTTGCAAAATTTGTTTAGAAAAGTCATTAATCACATGGACAGCTACAACTTTCCACAATCAAAAAATGCAAACTTGGGAGATAGAATATAATCTGGTTTTCAAAGTTATGCAAAATTCAATATTCAGTGTAGTTTGTCATCAAAAAAAACCCACAAGGTCATAAAAGAAAGAGGAAAGTAAGGCTCATTCACAGGAAAATAGAAACCACTCCTGAGGGAATATATTGTTAAGAGGAAAATTTATAATCTCCTACATTTATAAAAAGAAAAAATATCAAATCAATAAAATCTCTATACTTTAGAGAGCTAGAAAAAGAAAAGAAAGTAAACCCAATGCCAGCAGAAAGAATGAAATAATAATTAGGGTAGAGACAAACAAAACAGAGAACACAAAAATAATAGGGACAGTCAAAGAAATCCAAAGTTGGTTCTTTGAAAAGATCAACAATTTTGACAAACCTTTAGACTAAAAAAAATTGAGAAAAACTTCAAATAACTAAAATCAGAAATAAAAGTTGGGATATTACTGCCAACATTACAGAAATAACAAGATTTATAAGAGAATGTTAAGAATAATTATAAAGTAATAAATTAGATAACCTAGATGATATGAATGGGTACCTTGAACACCCATTATCAAAACTGATTTGAAGAAATAGAAATTCCAAACAATAAAGATATTCAATTAGTAATTTAAAAAAAGTCAACAAAGAAAAGTTCAAGAACTGATGGTTCAACATTTAAAATTTCTGGACCTGATGACAAACACTATATGAGTAATCTAAATGAAAAGTTTTCAAATATTCAGATAATTGAAGAGGCTCACATTATCCTAATATCTATAAGAAAAGAAACCAAATAAAACTATAGACCAATATAGCTTATGAATATATACACAAACATCGTCAAATGCTAAATAATTGAATCCAGCACCAAATGGGATTTATCACAGAAATATAAGGCTGGATGAACAGAAGGACATCTATCAATGTAAAACATTTCCTTAAAAGAAAGAAGGAAAAAAATCTTATCATAATCTTAAATGATGCAGAAAAACAGTTAAAAAATTCAGCAAAGTTTCAGGAGGCAAAATCCAAAAGAAATGATATAAATAATTCAATGTATTATAGTATTCAAAATAATAAAATAATCTAAGAATAAATTTAATCATGGAAGTGAAATATATTCACTGAAAATTAAAAAACACATTGCAGAGATAAATGAAAGAAAACATTTAAAAATGAAGATTCTGTGTTCACAAATTGCAAGACTTAATATTGTCAGTACTACCTAAAAGGATATACAGATTCAGTCTAATCTGTTTCAAAATCCCAGCAGTCCTTTTTGTAGTAGTGGAAAAGCCGATCTTCAAATTTATATGGATTTGCAAGAAGCCCCCAACAATCCTGAAACAAAGAAAGAACTTACACTTCTGATTTCAAAGCTTACTATAAAGCTATAGTAATAAAACAGCATGGTACTGGCACAAAGATTCACATGTAAATCAATGGAATAGAATTGAGATTCCAAAATAAATTCTTATATCCATGGCCAATTGATTTCTGACAATAGCCAAGACCATTTTATAGAAAAATAATAACTTATTTAACAAATAATGCTGAGACAACTAGATATCCGCATGCAAAAGAATGAAATTAGAACCTTACTTCACACCATAGATACACCCAAACCAACTGAAAATGCATCAGTAATCTAAACATAAGGGCTAAAAGCATAAAAATTCTTATAAGAAAATATGGAGGCAATCTTTATGCCCTTTGATTTCACAATGGATTCTTAGATATATAATATGAAAGCATAAGCAACAAAAGAAAGAAAATAAATAAATTAGACCTATAGTGATATTTGTGCATCAAAGGACATTACCATGAAGTTGAAAAGATAACCTAATGAATGGGGGAAAATATTGCAACTTTTATATATAATAAAAGCTTGGAATCCAAAATATATATTAAAAAACTTTGCAACTCAACAACAGAAAGATAAAAATCCCATTAAAAATTAAGCAAAGGACTTGAATATATATGTCTCCAAAAAAGATATATAAATGACCAACAAGCACATGGAAAGATGATCAACATCATTAGTCATTAAGGAAATGAAAATCAAAACCACAATGAGGGACTTCACAGCCACTAGGATATCTTGTAATATAAAATAAAAATAACAAGTGTTGACAAATCCATGAAGAAATTGGAACTCTAGTACATTATTGAAGAGAACACATAATAGTTCAGTGGCTTAGGAAAGCAGTTTTGTGGTTCCTCAAAAATTTAAAACTAAAATAAAAACTGCAATATGAAACTAATTCCAATGTTAATTATACACCCCAAATAATTTAAAACAGGTCCTCAATTGAGTATATTCACACATGTGTTCACAGTAGCATTATTCACAATTAGTCAAAGGTAGAAAGATCCCAAATGTCCATTAGAGAATTTTTAGATAAATTGTGACATCTACATACAATGAAATATTAACTGGCTATAAAAAGCAATGAAACACTGATCAATGTTACAACATAAGTGATCCTTGAAACTATGCTAAGTGAAAGAAACCACACCAAAGCACGAGTCACATATCGCATGATTCTATTTATATGAAATTTTCAGAATATTTAAGTTGACAGAGACAGAAGAAAGATTAGTGGCTGCCAGGGTCTAGGATGGAGTTGGGTAGGGTGGTATAAATTAGGAGAAATTGCTTCATGAGTTAGAGGTTTTACTCACTAGTTATGGAAATGTTTTAGAACAAGATAGAGGTGATAGTGGCCCAACATTATGATTGCCTTAAATGCCACTGAATTATTCACTTTTAAATGGTTATTTCTATGTTATGAGAATTTCACTTCAATAAATTAAATTTTTTAAATTCTGTTGGTACTTAGTACATGTTTTAAATGTTAATATTTTAAATCATTATCCCCATTAACATAATTAAGAATACACAAGCTTCAGCAAACTGAAAACAAAATTAGTCAGTTAGCAGGTGCAGGATTTGGAAACAGGAGTTTGGATGAAACGCTTGCAGTTAAAATGACAATTAAAAAAAACTCTGTCTGACATTCATGGCCAAGAAGCTGTTCTCAGATATCTGTCCTTGATTTAACTAGCGGCAGGAGAAGGTATACTCAGACTTTTCATTTAAGGCAAGGACCAGAGAAACAGGAAATAACCCTCCAATTCCATGTCTCAAGGATCTATGATCCTTGCCCTTTTTGCTTTCTGGAGAAGATGGTAGCTTGTCTTCTACTTTAGAGGAATTACCAGAGAGGGGAGGTCAGTGTTTAGAGAAAATTGAGCAAGACTGAGATTTCTCAGCTTCTCTTGACTCTTGTAGAAGGTCATGATGGTGCCTTCAGTCAAGGCTGGGTAGTATATTGGAATAGGCGTCGGGCTGTAGTTTTAAAAAGGCCTAGGTTCAAATCCTAACGCTACCCTTTAACAGGCATGTGACCTCATTATTTACTTAACCTTCTCAAAACTCAGCTTCACTTTCTCTTAAATGTGGACATATAACTCTGAAAGACTGCTGTAAGGATTAAATGAGACAGATATAAAATGTCCAGCACAATACCTGTCATATTGTAGGTATTCGATGCTAGTTATTTTTTTTTCAAATTACACCTTCCCCGTCTCGTTTTACTTCTCTTCCAAAAAAGAGTTGTTTGATGAAGAATATAATAAACCCAAACTTCAATTACAAAGATACAAAAACAATTATATCAGGTGGTAGAGTATTCAAAGCAATATTTTTTCACCTGGTAAAACATCCTACACTTGGGCAAGTCATTTTCTTTCTCCTACTCTTGGAGTTCTTGTTAAGTAATTCTTATCCTGTGAGTTTAAGTATATTTTACAAGATAATGTATGTAAAGTGCTTAGTACAATGATGAACACATAGTCAAAATCCATAAATATTCATTCCCTGCCTCTTCTTAAGTAACAAAATTCTATCCCATTGTACAGAAAGGGACCCCCTATTTAAAGATGAGGCTGCCATGATAATGCATCATCTGTACATTTCATCTAATTCAAATGACCATTTAAGGGACTGCCTACATTAGGTTTTGCAGGTACCTATCAATCTGGCTCAATTTAAAGAGATGATAAGCTTTTTTCAGGGGAAATTACAACAAATTAAAAGTTTGTGGAACTGAATTTAGAGTTAATTTTTCCACTAGGTATCACTTCTATTTTCTGGGCCTATGTTTATATGGAATGAATGAAAGCCTTAAGCTAAAGTATCCCTTCCATGTTTTAAGCTAACATCAGTAAATGAATTACTAAAACTGACAGTGAAGGAAATGTCACAACCATTGCTAGCAAGAAGAAAAGAGTCATGAACATAGGGATATGAGTGACCTCAAGAGATCAACTAGTTTATTGAATGCTAGAGTGATTTTAGACAAGTATCTAGGATGGAGATTATATGGACTTTATTGTTTTTTTCTAAGATTTATTCTCTCTGAAAATAAGCCTGTATGATAGTTATGCATAGAATAAATAGAATATGCAAATTACATGGGTATATAATAGCCACTATGGCAATGTAATGAATCTACCTGTATTCAGAGACATGATGATGATGGATTCTTTTGTATGGGATGGTTTTGAGGCCATCATAAAAGGAGACCTAGAAAAAAGAATCTTGTTATTTTTGAAACTCCAGTATAATCCAGTTTTAGGTCTGAGGGTATCTTCTCCTATTGTAAAACTTATTTAGTTAAGCTTTGACCCCTATACTGAGAAAATTGAAATGTAGCAGGTCTTAACAAAACTTCACAAATAAGCATGCACATGTACACATAAAGACATACATTTCTAACTCTCCTAAAGGAGACAGGATCTGATTTTCTAATTATACCAAGTAAATGTGATTCCAAGACTTACTCATGTTCATCCAGTGAGTCAAAGAATCTAATAACACTGTCAGTGGTAGCGCTTTTAGGTCAAAATGCAGGGAAGTTTACTAAA
>RJWH01006186.1:0-59592 GCA_004363575.1 Solenodon paradoxus
GGAGGAGGAGGAGGAGGAGGAGAATGAAAGGTTATATCACTGATGAAATGTTTGAAAAATGACTGTTCTCTAGAGACTAGCCTCCACAGAGAACCCTCTGGCAAGTGGTCACACCTGCTCAGTCTGTTGGAAAGTTCTTCCGCACATTGGTTTTCTTTCCTAGGGTCCCCCTGGTCTTCCCGGGCAAATCGGCCCACCAGGAGCTCCAGGGATTCCAGGCCAGAAGGTAAAGTTTATCTTGACAAGGAAGATACAGACCCAGCAGAGACAATGCAAGTGTTCCTGAGTGTAGAACCCCAGGCCCCCCAACCCCATCCTGTGACCCTCCTCTTCCAAGAGCCGCCACTACATTCTGGGCTATAATTCCTCCCAAAGCTCTAAGGCTCCACGGGTCCTGTCATCATCACCACCGCTCCCTGTCCTTCACCCTCAGCTCTGCCATCCTTCCCTTACTGCCGGCCTTGTGCTCCTATAATTCACAGGCCCCTCCGATGTGGTGGTGCCTGGCCTAGATGAGGCTCTACCCAGTCAGAACCATCAGGAACATGGCACTTGGGGCCCTCCCACTCTCCCTGCCTTTGCTCCCTTTTATACTCTGCCCACCCCCACCTGCACCCCTGCGATTTTTCTCAGAAGGCCTTGAGAGTCTACCCTTTTCTCCTTTGCTCATTAGGTCACCTGCCCTAAAGCCTCTTTATCCTCTTCTCTGCCTTTTGAAGTCCTTCTATTTCTAGCCCAATTCAAATGCCACCTCCTTGAAGCCTCCCCTGATCTACCAGAACCCTTCTTCTCTGTGGTTCTCTTAATGCCTATATCACTTACCTGACCTCAGAGGCAGAGGCCATGCTTCCTTTATCTCCCTCCCTCACTTAAAGAAGGCTCTTGAGCTGATGTCAAGATGTAGGGAGCTCCTTGTGGGGCCAGCACCTGAGGGCTGGGTCTGGAGGAACTAGGAGGCTGGTAGAGGCTGCAGTGGAAGATTGTGGCTAGAACATGGGCTGTGGAGCCAAAATGTCTGGACCAGGATCTGACTCCAGTCCTCACTAACTGCGGTCCTTCAGAGCCCAACTCTGCAGTCAGAGCTCACCTGTAAAATGCAAGCACATTCTCCTGAGAAGCCCTGCAAAGAACCCTTGGGACACAGGAAGTACCAGTTACTCTTCTCTGCTCTGAGAGTGACATTCAGTTGTTTTGGCTACAGGGGGAGATTGGACTGCCAGGCCCTCCAGGACACGATGGGGAAAAGGTAAGAACAGACACTTCCAGCAAACCTCTAAAGATGATCATTGCCCTAGTGAGGATAAGGGGACAGAAGGTTCTGGAAGAGACCCCAGGGTAAGCCTGTGAGGGGGGCGTGGTCTGCCCAATCTGCTGGGCCCATGAGAAGCCAGGAAGACCACGCAGGGATGGGATGGGCTGGAGCCCCAGACCCCTTGGGTTCCCACAGGGAGTGGACAGGCTCATTACCTGGTCTGATCAAGTACCCAAGAGCCAAGTCCTTTGGACCACCCACGCTTTTGTGTTCTCTCTCCTTCATCACTAGACCTAATGACCATTGTCGATGTTTTCTAAAGGGACCTAGAGGCAAACCAGGAGACATAGGCCCTCCTGGCCCCCAAGGTCCTCCAGGAAAGACTGGGCCTTCAGGAACCAAGGGAGAAGATGGACGTGTGGGGAGCCCGGGAGAGAAGGGGGAGCAAGGGGAGCCGGGGCAAGCAGGCTCACCGGTGAGTTCCAGGGCTGCACCAGATGTACTCTGCCCTTGCATGTGCCTCCCCCAGCATGACACCACGTGGGTACAGTGCCAGCTGCAGCCTGGGTTGGAACCTGAAGCAAGGAGTTAACAGCAGGGATTCACCCAAGTTCCTCATCAAGCCATTTTCTTATGAAGGCCAGTTTCCCACCTGAAGAGACCTGGGTCCTGTTCTGACATCTGCTGTCTGAGTCCTTAGGAAAATCACTGATCTGAGCAGAGCCTCTATGTGTACATCTCTAAAATGGGGACAGTAATGTCTTTTCTGGATTCCTTGCTGGCTTGTTGAGAAGAAGATGGAGTCTTGGGTGTAAAAGGCATGTAGAAGCCCTCTGCCCAGGAGAGGTTGCATATACAAAAAGGGACCTTAGCCCACTCCAACTAGGTCATTGATTTGATTTGAGAGACTTCTCCAGGCCTCAGTGGTTTCCATCTGTGAAATGGGCACCATCCTAGAGACCTACCTTTGGAGGAAGGAAGCCTGCATGCCAAAGTGGTCACGGACGCTCAGCATGATGACCTTGTGCTTGACTAACAGAGACCTTTGTCAATCTGTAGGGTCTAGACGGCCCAACTGGGGAGAAAGGAGAACCAGGTGGCCAAGGGAGACCTGGAGCGACAGGATTGCCTGGCCCAATTGGGCTCCCGGGATTTACAGTAAGGCCAGAGGGCTGGGTGTCAAGGGTGTCACAGGCAAAAGCAGATGAGGACACGCCGGTGGGGATACCCCTGACCCCTGTCACCTGCCTAACGGAGCTAACAGAGCCTGCCACCGTGAGAGGCTGCACTAGCCCCCCAGCCTGCCTGCCTGGCGGGGGAAGCAGGGTCCTCTTGCTGAGCAGCTACTCGCTAAGGAACATTTGAGTGCCAACGGGTGCTGTCTCCCTCACTCACAGCATGTGGCCTCTGTCTTCAGCGCCAACACAGTTCAGAATCCTGGGCTCCGAATTCTCTCAGAAGCGGAAAGATGTCATCAGTGCACCTCTGACCCAGGGCAGGGACCCCTTGGCAGCCGCTCATCATGGCTGCACACTGCTCCGGGACAGGCGGGTAGCCCTGGCCCCTGACATGTCCCCTCCGCAGCGGGCAGCTCCAGGCTGTGGTGGAAGTGCGGGGCCGGACGCTCCCTGCCAGCCTCCCCCCACGGCCTTCACTCAGCCTCGGGGGCCAGGTTCACTTTCTGTAGCTGATCCACACAGTTAGCGACTTAAAGCGTGACATAATTATTTATCTCCCGGTTTCTGTGGGAGTCCCAGCATGTCTTAACTGCGTCCTCTGCCCAGGACCTCACAAGGCAGCTGTCACAGTGTCATCTGACTGCGTTCTCACCTAGAGCTGGGGTCTTCTTCCGAGCTCACGGCCGGCCGTTGGCATAACTCAGCGCCTGCTGCTGCTGAGTCCCTGACTCCTCGAGGCTGCCGGCAGCTCCCTGCCCCTGGCCTGCCCCGTGGGAGGCAGTTTGCGCCAGAGTTGCTGTGTCTTCAAGGCCAAGGCCGATAGGGGTCTCTCAGTACCTGAGGGCACTGTGTGCATGAGGCTCTATCTACATCTGTGTGTCTGTGTGTGACATATTTGTAACATATTCTTGACATATGTTTTATGTATAACATCCGTATGTTAAAATTTGTAATAGAGGCTTATAACATTATTTACAGGCGTGACATCCCCTCCCCTTTGCCATATCCTGTTGGTTAAAAACAAATCACAGGTCCCTCCTAGGATGGGTGCCCCTCAGGCTCCAAATAGAACATCAGACACTCTCCACACCTGCTGGAACCTCACATTCTTGAAGACAGCAACACAGGCCCCCAGCCCTGGCCTCCAGTGTGTTCCTGGTGGACTCCTGGGCTCGTCTAGTGCCAGCTTGTCACAGATTTGAGAGTGTGTCTGTCCCAGGCTCCCAAGTGCTTGTATCCACACCACCATGTTTTGTGCCCACAGGGAGAGAAAGGAGAACCCGGGGAGAAGGGTGACCCAGGATTAGAGGTAGGTCACACCTGTTTACTTTTTCAGGGATTATTTGACAGGGATCTCATCACATGACTCTCTCCAGAAAGCACAACTCGCCTTTGCTGGGGAGGGCAAGTTGCTGTACTTCCCCTGGCCACCACAGTGGGTCAGGGATCAGGGCTGCTCCAAGTGTCCCCACTCACCAAGCCCCTCAATGACATTCACAGGACGCCTGCCACATTTCATGCCTGGGACTAGAGTCTGGAGAAAAGGAAATAAAGAGACCATTCCTGGGCAGCAAACAGTCCCCAGAGTAGAAACTAGGTTGACATCAACTCAGGTTGTCAGGTGAAAGCCCCAGAAGATGGGTCATCTGTGGAGGGTCTTAAAGACTCTGTAGGAGTTTGGCTAGCATTCCATCGCCCTTCAGTGTCACCAAGCCCGTCGGCATTTAGTCAGACAGACCTGGTCTCAGCATGTATGTTCCTTATTTAGAGATGGCTAGCCTCCTCAAGAAATGTTCCAAAATTCAAGGAAAGCATTATGCCCAAAAATGTTCCTTCCAGAGTATTTAAAGAAACGATCGGAAACAGCAGACATTTCTAACAAGAAGGAAATGATTAAATAACTTGTGGTAATAATACTAATGGCAATGATGGTCTCCATGTTTGAGAGCTATCTGTATGCCAAGCACTGCTCCAAGCCCTGGTGAGGCAGTAACGAGTGACTTTCCTCTCTGGGAAGAACTCATCCACATGAAAGGGAAGCCTGTGGAGAACAACCCAAAAAGTGAAAAAGGGACTTCATGTGAAGAGTGCAGAGAATCAGATTATACATATACCATCGCCCTAAGTGTGCCCATCTATTAAATACAGCTTATGCACTGACAAGGAGTGGAATGAATGAAGCAAAATTTAGCAGTACCTCTCCGCTAGGTAAATGGAAAAACGTTCTTTTTCCTTCTTCCAGGGCTCTTTAATTTATATAATATTTTAATGAGCCTGTATTACTTTAAACATTTTTTATTTTTTAAGTTGTCAAGCAGTAAAATTGACTTTTGGGGGAATGTGTACAGTGGTGTCAATTTTAATATATGCATAGATTTGTGTAACCCTACGTGCATTATTTATAAGGGGAAAAAAAACTGTAAACTTTTTTTAAGAAATTTGTTTCCTGAGATTGAGTTCCCTGCAAGGAGACTGTAATATTATAAGCTAAGAAACCCGCGAGTCCAAGGGTTTCATGTCAGAGTCCCCTGCCTGCCTAGTACAAGGCTTCCTCCATGGTGGCCTGGCAGAGGGACCTCCACCCTGGTCCACTCCAGGGAATTCTAGCTCTGGGAAAGCAGGGTGCCCAAGGATAGCCCCAAGATCGAAGTGGGGTGACCAGCTCAGAAAGGAACAGATAAGTCGCTTTTCTGTCTCTTGCGTGGCTGACTGTGGACAGGTGGCTGTCTTTTGTCATCAGAGGCGGACTGTCATGAACACAGTCTGTAGAGAAAACAGCCTTGGGTTTCTCCCTCTTCATCGTCCAGTATGAATTTCTACTTCACCTGCTCTCAGGGAGAACAGAGATTAGCAGCCTCTGTTATGAACATGGGCGAACTTAACAAATAGTCTCCAGAAACATCTCCCCCTGCCCCCATTCCAGATAACCAGTTTCTGCTACTCTGAGTCAAAGATCTCAAACTGACATGCCTGCAACGGCCAAGCATACAACAGCTGAACACAAAGACCCAACACAATAGGGAGTGGTGGGGACTGGGGTAAATCAAGGCTCTCCTACCCCATCTGGAAAGGAAAGCTCTTACTCAGCTCCAGGCAATAGTTGCCAGGCATAAACAAGGACCTAATATTGACAGATTATGCGGGGTTTCATGAAAATCTGAAAGAATAGACATTTTAAGGGCATTTCTTGGCAATTTTTTAAAATATAACAACTAATGAGTTGTTATGAGTTTCTGATCTGTTCTAAGTCTTCTTCTGAGAGACTGTGCTGCTCAGTTCTGTCCACTGTCCCCGCAGTCCCCAGCTGGACCCTGTGTCATGTCAGAAGCAGGACCACTTAGAGTGTAACAGCAATGGGCTAACCATCTCCCTTTGGCTTCTAGGTTCCTGGGCCACCAGGGCCAGAGGGGCCTCCAGGACCTCCGGTAAGTTTGGAAGGCCAGTCAGCATTGCAGTCCACTGTGGTTGGGTCCCTAACATCCCATCCCCATGGAGGTGATTGAGCTCAACTTCAGCCTTAGTTCTCTACACCTCCACCTCCCAGGGTGGGATTTTCTTGCCAATAGACCCCTGCCTGCTTCACTTCCCTCCCATGTGAAAGAGACCATCTCATGACCCTTTGGAAACCAGCCCCACTGGATTAATCTCTTAATGGTTAGGGGTGACTAGACAAGGCTCATACAGGGGCCCCCTTTGCATTGCACGTAGAGACCCCTGAGTATCCTAAACCAACAGATGCAGGTCCTTGCCTCTGAAGGGTTCACTGTCTTTGGTAGAAGTAGTCGGAGTAAGGATAGTAGCCAAGATTTGTTGAAATGTTCTATGTGCCAGGCACTGCTGTAAGCACTTTGCGTGTGTTAATTTAACTTCTACTGTGTTTCCCCTATGCATCATCCCTTCATGCAGCCCTGGCTCAGCAGTAGTGGCAGTCCCTGTTTGGAGAAGGCTAACTCTGACCCCACCCCAGGGCCCCGCGCCTTCCCTTCTATCTCCCCTGGGCGGGGGCCCCCATGCCCAGCTCTGCACCCAAAGCCTTTGTCAGTTTTGTGGTCCAGCTTTGGACAAGAAAGTCAACTTAACCAGAAATACAGCTCTGAGGTGCCTTGTTTTGATTCCAAACGCAGGGGCTCCAAGGCATTCCTGGACCAAAGGTAAGAAGAGGCTGTGTGCTGGGCTAGGCTGGGAGTGGGGAGAGGGCGGTGACCATGAAGGTAAAATGGAGAGAAAGTGCTTCAGAGGCAGACAGTCTCACTGACCCCTTCCCTAAATGGGAACCCCACTCTGCCAGTGGGGTGTGATCAAGACAGAATAACATCTATGGGCCCCTTAACATTCATTACGGACACCTAGCATGCTTTGAATTCAGAATTTTCCCATTCATCTATCAACCCTACAAAGTGACAGGCTAGATGGACTCCTGTCCCCATGTAACCTGCCCCAGGCCCTCCACTCCCCCTGAAATACACATGAGAGACAAAGAGTGACAGAGGGTCGGACACATCCTGGGACCCAGCACCCTGGGGCTCTGCCAATCACTCCCAGGCCCAAAGCACTTCCATTGGTTAAGGATGCCCTGGGGCTGCTGACGTGAAGGCTATCCTTGCCGCCTGCACTGACTTTTCTCAGGGGATCACAGCAGTTTCTTCTTCAGTTGTCTGGGAGCCTCCGTGAGCCCAGGGTGGCATTTCCGGCACCTGCCAGCCATTTTTTGCAGAGCCCCAGCTTTCCTGCCACGCAAGTTGTTACTTTTACTAAAACCTGACCTGGAACTGCCCTGTGGGTTTGTCTCTGTTCCACCCTTTTCCATTTGGGGACCTCAGAGTTACTGCAGGGAGACGGGATTCTGAGGCAGAGCCAGGCTAAGAATTCACGGATTCTTAGAGACCCCAGCCCACCACCTTCGGCCAGCTACCTCCACCTACCCTTTCCTACGCCACCCCAGCCACCAGAACCCCAGAATGATGCAGGATTGGGTTATCTGAGACATGCCCTTCCATGATCTCCCCATCTCCCTTTCCTTCAGGGGGAAGCAGGACTGGATGGAGCAAAAGGAGAGCAGGGTGTCCCAGGAGAAAAAGGAGACCGAGGGCCTCTGGGACTTCCCGTAAGTATGTGGGACCCAGTAAGACTGTTGTGAGGCCTCCAGCTGGGGGCTCCTGATGAGGCAGGGGTGCAGGGCAGGGACCCAGGAAAAGGCTGCTGGAAAACTCAAGGGTCTAACATTCGGCGTATTCCAGAGTACCATGTTGTTTTTGCCTTCCCACTGGGCCAGGCCATAGGCTCTAATTCTCCTACTTAGAGCATCCTCTAGACCAGGCCTTGGTCTAGTTGTGGGGAGAATGCAAAGCTGAATAAGGCAAGGCCGCACCCCAAAAAGTACCAAGTCAGAGAGTCAGAGTGTGACCTGAGAAAACAGCCTTAGCCTGACTTTGCCAGGTTTAGAGACAGTCAAGTTTGGAAGACTAGGTGCATTGACAGTGTAGTGTTCATCACTCCTCTGCTTTCCTGGAGCGACCCCAGAAGAGACCCTGCTCTCTGCTTTCAAGCACTGTCCATGGCAGACAAGCTTGTAAAGATTAGTCTCAGGCTCTGGGATCCTAGTTTCCTAAGCTCCCTGATCTCAGCTATCAGGGCTTCAGGTCCCAGGTCAGAGCAGATGTGGGACCTTTGCCACAACTCCAGTGGCTGATGACCTCATCCCTGCCTTACCTGTCTCCAGGTGAGTGCATCCTACCACCCATCCCGGAGCCCTGTCCTCCATCTTCTCATACCAAGTAAGGCTGGCACTCCTTTTTTGTTTGTTTTTCAAGATCTAGAAGGGATTTAGCCACCCATTTAGTCCTTTTACTGATGGTCCCAAAGAAGAAAGTGAGTCACTTGAGGTCACATATGAAGTCAGTGACCAGAGGCTGCTTCTCCACTGAGGCCTTGCAAAGGGGCCCTCTCCAGCCACAGGGGCCTCCTCTGTCCTGGGCGCAGGGCCAGTTCCTACCCCAGGAAGCTGTAAAGAACAGGGGAATTAATGGGAAACCCAATTACACCAGCTTGGCAGAACTCGAAGCTCTGGTTAATGTAATCACAGCAACCAAACAGCAAAAGCAAAGGTATGATTACACCTCATTAGTGCATCAAATGTAGGAGAATATTTAAGAAGCTTATTTGCTTGACAGGCTACAGAAAACTGATGACTTTAGCAGACATTTTCCCATGTCTTAAGCTATATCTGGAATGATTATGTACTTTTTAAAATTAAAGAGCCTTTCTGCCCCCACTCAACCGCAAGTCTCTCTTTGTCCACCTTTCTCTAGTTGAGGGCATGAATACTGGAGAATTTAGTCAGGGTTTGAAATGCAAATGGCACAGAGACCAGATTATATAAACAAAGAAAATAACAAGAGAATGAGCAAGGTATCCAGTCTACCCTGAATTTTTCTACTTTTGATAGAGACATGGCTACAGAGAAGTACTTTTCCTAGCTTAAAAAAAAAAAAAAAAAAAAAAAAAAAAAAAAAAAAAAAAAAAAAAAAAAAACAGAGCAAGCATATTTAAAAATGCAACTACAATGGACTTTGGAACAACAATAGGGAGTAGTGGGGACTATAGTACACTGGAGATCACGTGACCCTTCTTAAGAGGAACAACGTCTCAGCTCAGTTGACTGTTGTCTTTGAGGCAGAAAGATGCAACATTTGGATCTTCCAATTTTTCAAAGGAAACTGGACATCTGACATTTTAGGTAAAATCTCCCCTTTGGCTAACATTAGATCAAAATTATTTGCAGCACTGCATATCACACAGAACATATCAGTGGCCCACGGATGGCCCAAAAGCCCTTTGCTCCAGACCTCTTAAGATAACTCAGTGTTAATACTGTATAAATAAGGTATGTGGGGATTTAGCTAATAATCTGCTTTTAGGCTTCACCTCAATGTTTTATTTCATATAATAGCAGCCTGTTGCCCCACACTTGTCCATTGACTTCCTCCTACATGCCTGGTGTTGGTTCTCGACGCTGGCTCCACATTGAAATCACCTGGAATGTTTCAAACATGCCATTCCTCAGGCTCTACTCTTGGGGACTCTGATTGAAGCAGAGCATCTGTATTATTTTATATCACCCCAAGAGATTCTGATGTTACACCCTGGGATGAAGTCTCAGCTCTCTAAGCTACTGAATCAAGATTGGTCCCAGAACAGTGTGGTCCTAAAACTGAGACAGGAGTCCCTTTCCTCCAACACCCCTGCCCCAAGAGTAAGCAGCTCTGCCTCCTTTTCCTGGGAGCATTCTCCCATCTCTCCTACCCTAATGCCTCAGTTAGTTTCTGAGGCTCAATTGGAAGAAGGCTTTAAGAACCCAGTCCTTACTGGGATAGAGTATCCCTGCTGCTTCCTTCCTGAGTTGTCACATTGGATTCATTCATTGTATTTCCCCGGTCTCCTAGCTGGGTTTTGGGGACAGCCTCATAGCCCAGAATTAGAACAGAAGCTCCCATTCCCACCACCTATTTCACTGCACACCACATAGCAAGTAGGCATCAACCTATTGTCCTGTTTACTCCAAGGAACAGACGGTCTTAGACCTCTGTCCCAGTCAGCTGACCCCAAAGTCAATTTCTATAAAAGAGCCTTTGTCTGGAGTAATATGAATATATTGAGTTTTGTGTTAAGTTTTACAAACTGTAGAGTGTCAGAGAAATATCAGGCTTCGTAGTAATGATCATTCCAGCCCAACTCCTCCCACCTAGTTGAAGAAGAAAGCCAACTTCTACCTAGGTTTTAAAGCTGGGCGCTATAAACCTGGGCTCAGTCTCTCAGTGTCCCCTAGTCCTAGTGGCCTAGCCTCCATGGGTGTGCGAAAGTGTCTAGGAAGACTCCCCCTCACCTGGCCCCACCCGCATAGAGGCTAGTCCTTCCCCATCCAGGAAGAATCACAACCTCTGGTGCAGACGCTGCTCCATGAATTCACATTCTGCGTCCTTTTCCTGGAACACTGCACCCCCTTGGGAGAGGATAAAAAGACAGAGGGCGTAGGGAGCACAGGATCCAACAGCCATCTGCGCTGACCTCCACCAGTCTCCTCAGTGGTCAGCCACACTGCATTTGGTGTCTCCATGTTTTCGTTGGTGTCCATGTGAATACCATCACCTGTCCTCCCAAGCTTATTTCTCCCATTTTGTTTGATGACCAGCATTTATGTCTGTCCAGAGTCACTGCTTCACTCACCTCTTCCCTCCCTGGTCCCTTTTTCTCCCTCCCGTTCCTCCCTTCCCCTTCTTTTGGTCAAACTGTTCCCTTTGTCCAGGGAGCTTCAGGTTTGGACGGCAGGCCTGGGCCACCGGTGAGTGTCACTTCTCCATTACCTCCCACTCCACCCCACCCCATCCCTAGCCTATGACCCCTCTCATCTGTCCCCCTGTGACCTTGTTCTCCCAGTGAGTCATGCCTTATCCCACCACTGACAACAGAAAGGAATCCTTTGTGCTCAGTTCGGAATTGCTTATTGAGGCTTCTTGATCAAAGATGGCTGACCTCCATCTGGATTCCTTTGTCCATGGCAGGCACCCAAGGTCCTCACACCTGAATTTCCAGCTTGCTGGACCTGAGGAGGGAGGCTTCTCCAGCAGCACAAACTCTGTTCCTAAAGGAATGCTGAGTTCAGCCTGGGAGCCCAACCCTGAGGAGTTGGGACATGACTCATCCCCACCAAACATGACAGTGTTTGTTTGTGCCCATTGTGCTGTGTTGTCTTCATGCGTGAGCTCTGTCCATCTCCTGTCTACCCATAAGTGCTGATGTGTTTGGGGTGGAACAGCACTAACTAGCTCAAGCAGGTGCAGCTCTTAGGAACATGCAGGTGCAGCTCATTACCTGTGAGTATGCGACAAGCACACATTTCACATCACCACAGCTGCCCTGCCATCCATAAGGGGGACTACTGCAAAACAAATGAGGGGCATGTGTCCCTTATTTCTCCATTCTTCCTGATTCCAGAAAATAACTATCACCTTCTCGTGACAGGAAATCACCTGGCCCTTCTTCTTGGGACAAACAACTGAAGCATCAGAGAAAATATCCCACCTTTCCACCTTCTAGTCCCCCTCCCAGAACATCTCCTGGGGTCTTCAGTGCAGTTGCACTCCCAGCTGACATCTGTCACCTGCCCATAGTGTTAGGATCACTGATCATCAAGGACCAGGAGGCCGGACTCACCTGCTCAGTGGCCATCACAAGAGTGTAGCTGTGCCCAGCCCCTTCTAGCCAGCGAGTTCCAGTTCTGTCCTTACAGGACATTTCTGAGGCCACTGATATCTGGTCAGTTCAGAAGATGAGAGTCTAATGATGAACTGACTGGAGTGACACTCAGCGGAAAATGAGACCTTGCAAGGCTCCCTTTGTAGAGGTCAGGATGTATATAGACTGGGTAAAAAGAGACGTTAGCTGGCCTTCCTCGGAGCTTGAGGTGGGCCTCGGAACTAATGCCAACAGAAGTCTAGGGCTTTGAGAGTGGGCGACCCAAAAATGGTCTCCTTGGAGCCTGTTCCATTGCATGTCTACTCGGTGCCCTTAGATGGACGAGGAGTTGACATGGCTGGCCCAGCGAGCTCTTGTAGAGCCCCTCCTGCACACATCTGTGCAGATGAGACTATGGCCTCACTTCTGGAGAACAGACCCACATTCCAGGCATTATAATGGTTTTGTCCTCCACCACCGTTCTTCCCTTTCCATCCTCCTCCCGCCCAGCACACCTTTCCCAGGTGGTCAGCCTAGGCTAGTGGGAGGATCTGTGGCTGGAACCAGAGAAACCAAGATTTCCCTGTCCAGCACGCATTCCCTTCATATCGGACAGGGAGACAGTCCAAATTCATGTGCTCTAGCCCCTCAGATCTGACGTTTTCCACAGCCTTAAGGAAAATAATGCTATGAGGAAAATACCCCTGCCCCGCCAACACTCAGCTTTATCGAGCACTTCCTGAGCGTCGGGTCCAGCACCAAATGTGTGATATGCTTTCATCCATCTTCTCCTGGCAGCGACCCGGGAAGCAGACTCCCGCAGCCCGCACCCTCACTCTGTAGATGGAAACTGACACACAGAGACCAAGAACCCTCCCCAGATCAGAGTGTATAGGCCTTCGAGGCAGAAGCCAGCCGGCGACCCCAGGGGCCTGTTCTGAACCATTTTCCTGATCTGGCTTCTTTCATTTTCAGATGGGCTTATCTCACAGATGCTGTCCTTCTTCTCTTGTAGTGGCAAAGAGGGCACCAAGAACATCTTACTGTTTTTGGGGTTTTTTTCATGTGAAATCATCAGCCTTTCCCCACCTGCGCCTGCCCTGCCTTTCAGTTACACCCAGGACAGTGGCCCCAGCCCATAGGCCCAAATCCCACTCCTCAAGGCCAGCAAGAAGTAGAAACACTGAGGCAGAGCGATAGGCAGCTGTGAAATACAGGCCCCTCTGGCCGGGCTGCAAGCCTGGGATAGGAGAAACTGTCCAGTTATGTTCTAGCAAGACTTGCTCCCATCTCTAAGCGATTACTCCAGCGGCCCCCACTCCTCCACCCCTACCCCACCCCGCTGCCCTCCCTGCCAGGCTAGTGTCAGACATCGAGCCACACTAATTTCCTCTCCGATCCGGTCTGGGATTCCAAGTTCCTCTCCAGAAGACCTGGCCAGAGGCTGGAGGCCAGGGCGGGCCTGCAGTGGGGGTGCTGGGGCGGGAGGTGGCTGGCTGACCCTCCCACGCCTGCCTCCCTGTGTGCATCTGCATGGGTCTTTGTGGCATGAAGACCCTCCCGCTGCATGTGAAGCTGCGACAGCAGAGGGGTGCAGCCCCTGGCCCCCACCCCTGGGATGGCGTCAACTCCCTCCAAGCGCTTCTGGGAGCACCCTAAGCAACGATTCTCCTGCCGTTTTCAGCCTTGGCAAGCTTGGCTGTGAAGCAAAAGGGTTTCCTTCCTCTAATCTGGCTCTGAGGCGGGGGAGGCGCTCTCTCCCAGGCCTCCAAACCCAAACAGGAAGGCGGCCCAGTCAAACGCTGCCCTGAAGGAGCCTGGCCTCGCCAACCCTGAAAACTGGGCCTCTGGACCTTGCTCGTCTCCAGGCGTCGGGTGGGGCTCCCGGGCTCCCCAGCCCTCACCTCTGCTGTCTTTCACCTCCAGGGTACTCCAGGACCAATTGGAGTTCCAGGCCCAGCAGGACCAAAAGGCGAGAGGGTGAGTGGTGTGGGTCAGTGACTGGGAACCTGGGTGACCGAGAGGAGGAAAAGGGTCTGTAACCTCGAGCCTGCCATCCACAGGGCCACCCCGTCAGTCCCAGCAGTCCCAGCTCTACCCCTTCCTCCTAGGCTCAGTCAGTTCCTTTAGCCATCTCTCCTGGTGACCCTCACAACAGTTTGTGGGGGAGCCGGCCTGGCCCAGCAGTGCTGCTTTGTAGCTATGAGCAGACAGTCAGAGAAGAAGTCAAAGCTCTGTCTCGTCCCTGCCTTCCTTGTTCATACCCGTTTCTTGCTCGTCATCCTCCAGCACCCCCACTTCTGTCTCAGGCCAGCCAGCACCCCCAGGATGCTGCCGCCTCCTTCAGGGGCTGCTGAGGGACAGTTGTGCAGGAAAGAGCCAGAGGGAGGCTTCAGGCCCCCTCCCAGGAGATGCTGGCAGCAGCAGCCCACCTTCCACTCCGCTCTTGCTTCCTGGAGAGCTCTTCAACGGGACTTGGAGGTTCCCTGGGAAAACAGAAAACACTGATGGAAGGTTACCACGTCAGGGAGGGCTCATGGTTTCTTTCTCTTGCTTCAGGGCAGCAAAGGTGACCCTGGGACGACAGGACCAACGGGAGCAGCTGGGCTTCCTGTAAGTCTCAATGGGATCAGAGGTTTCCCTCCGCCCCTTCCTGCCCACCCACAAAAGCACCGTCAAAATAGCATGCCCAGAGCCTGCAGCAAAAAATCGAGGGCCAAGAGAGAATGCTCATTTCTATGATGAAGAAAGCTGCCAACAGCCATCTGGTCCACACGCTAGAACTTCCCTGCTGGGCACTGCTTGAGGCAAATGCTGTTACACATGGCCCCTTTGAGGGGACCAGGCCCTCGGCGACGCAGACCATCTGACAGCGCACAGACAGCACGGCACGAGCCCCTTCCACTGGAAGCCTCTGTGTTCATTCAGTGGGGGTTCAGCCATGGATGTGCCATGGTCCCTGCCCTCACAAGGGGCATATCAAATCTAGATCACTGCCATGCACGAAGGAGATGCTTCATTCGAGGTGTAGCTTTCCCAAGGGACCAGCTTTCCCTCTGCAGCCTGTTTGCCCATCGCCTCATTGGAAACATTGGTCACCTCGAGTCAGAATGTTTGTTTCCATTCACTTGAGGTTGTGCCGGAAGGGTCACTCACTGTGTGTTCCTTTCCCAGGTGGCTCTGCTTTGGCTGAGTGGGCAACTCGCAGTCAGTCTTTGCCTAGTGCTCATTCCCTGGCTGAAGATGCCGATGGCAGCTCTTTCCTTGAAAAGAGGGGCCAAGGCACTTCGGAGTCATTTTCCAGCACGAGCTGGCTGAGGGGGTCACCTCCTTCACCAGGAGAGCTGTCTGTGCCCAGACTGAGTCCTCAGAAGACACTGCTTTTCTATGTGAGCCTTGTAGAAGAGCACAGCCACAGGCCAGGGCATTGGCTGTACAACCAAAAGACCAGAACTGTGTTCTTGGCTTGGCTTGGCCCATAATTCATTCTGTGTCTCCAGGTCAAGTTCCTTAAGTAGTTTCCTCCCTGGTCCCACTTCTGTAAAATGGGAATAATTAAGCCTGTCTCCAGACAAATCAGGCATCAGTAAAGAGTTTTATGAGCCTGGAAGGAAGGACTATATGGCCAGCCTGTGTTTTCTCATGAATGTGTCCTCATTTCTCTGATTTATTGCAGGGTTTACACGGACCACCTGGGGACAAAGGAAACCGGGTGAGTCTGAGCCTTTGCCCTTTGGCTCTCATTACTAATGTCTTCATGATGTGGTGGAATGATCAATTGGGGGTTCCTGATCCAACATGCAAATGCTGATTTCCTGATAAATCTTTCTAAATTAAAAGCCTTTACGGTGAGAGCCTAATACTGAAATTGAAGCATGTATTTTTCTGAATGACAAGGGGAGACCGAATCCCATGGTGGTCATCAGATTAGCATTGCCATTCAGAAGTGGGAGGCACATGTCCAGCTCTCCCTATGCTATCTCTATGGATAGTGGATCCCTAAATGTTCTTTTTAAACCCACTGTCACCTAGTCTTAGTCTTCTACAACTTAGTTTCCCCAGGCATTTCAGGCTCCTGATGAGAGAGAAAATAAATTCCAGTTCCAAGAACAAGCAGCCATTGTGAGTAGTCAACGCTTTACAAATGTCACGGCCCTTATGTCTCTCAGAAACAGTGAGCAGAGCTCTGAAGTGAACTGCGTTTCCTGGGCCCCTTGCTCTCCCTTTTGTTCTGCCACATTCACCAGGAGACGGCTTCTCTGTGTCCCCAGCACCCACAGGCACATGTTGGCCTCTGACACAGGCCATGTCTTCGACATTGTGCCCAGCAGGGATTATTTAACCACATCTGACCAAGAGATGGCCTTTGGGTCCATTCTAGAATGTGCATCCTGCTACTTGAGCACCTGGTTCTCCAGGTCTGATGCTGGCCCAGGAAGGCCAAGAGCATCTTCCAGTGGGTCACTGTCATCCAGGGTCTTAGTGGTGGACAGAAAGAAGTGGTAAAACAGATGGAGAAACAGGGCCCAGAAAACTGAGAAAATGTACTGAGTGGCCTCAGAGAGGACGCAGAGCAGTGGCTTCTCTGACCCAGGTCTTCCAGCTGATCTTGAAGCCCTGATGGTCTAGCTCACGAACAGAAAGTGCTTGAGTCTGTATGCTTATATCTGGCAAACTAATTTCATTCTCTTTGATTAAAGATGGATTCATTGAGCACTTTCTGTCCCCAAGTTCTCTTCTTGGCAGCAGGTCAAACACAGCTCAGTGTGCTCCACATGCTCTAAAAGCAGGACGGATCAGACTGTCCATGGGAAAGCCAAGTCTAGAACCTGCTTGCAGAGATGCAGTCAGTTAAGGCAGTTGGGGAAGCCCTCCTTTCTTACTCTGGCATCACAGAATTGAGGCCACTGAAAAAATTGATCATTCCACCTATTTGTTGGCATACTAACCTCCTTTCAAATTTATTTCTAGTGTCCTGCTTTTCTCTATGATTTTCAAATAATATTTTAAAAACCTATTTCTTAGGACTTTTTCAGTTGGCTTGCAGCACTGAGCCACGTGAAGGCCGCAGTCCTTCCCGTGGTGGTGATTGATGATTCCAGAGATGACGCAGGGCAGACAAGTGCCCCTGTCACAGGTGGAGGGCAGGTGGGAGGCGGGTGGCTCCAGTGTGTAAGGAACCAAGGTCATGGAATAAACCCGGGATGTCCCAGGAATCAGTGGGAAAATATCTCTTCTCCATTTCCCCTTTTATAGATGTTCTCTTACCTCCTGTATAGATCAGCAACATATCCCTTAGAAAAGTCAAATCCAGGAAATAGCCCCATCACATGACCCTTCTTTGGAGCACACCATAAAGAACCATCTGCCTTCTTCCAAAGAGCAGGTTTCTGAATCAAGGAGCAGTTCATTTTCTCATTCAAGAGATTCAACTCTCAGGACACCAGAATGTTCTAGAAGAGTGACCTCTCCATCTCACTTCCTCATCCAGACCTCTTTTATACCATGGGTCCTAACAGGACTTTGGGGAGGATGGGGGGATGTGAGGGATTGGTAATAGAATCTCCAAAACAAAGAAATGTCCCAGCAGAGTCAGCATATGGACCCTTTGGTCTGATACCTCAAATAGTGACACTTTAGTCAAGTTAAAAGGCCAGGTATAAAGGTGAAGTTGATGTGAGAGGGTAGTCACCTAGAGGGCAGCTCCCAGACTTGGCCCCAAGTTCTGCCTGGAGGACCCATCAGAGCAGTCCGATGGGCACACCAGGTGCCCGGCGTTCTGTCTCTAGTGAGCTGAGACACGGTTCACGTGAGATAGTGAAATGATTCTCTGGGTCCCACCAGAGGGTGGTCTTGGAGCCTCCTTCCTTTCCATGGAAGGAAAAAGGCCCTCGTAGGGCTGGGAAAGGCCCAGAGTCCAAAACATGGAGAATTCCTCAGGGACACACATGCCAATGGAAAAAATGTCCTGCCCTTGTCCCTAAGCAGCTCTGTAAATTTGGCCCAGAGCCACCTTTGTTTTTTTTTTTAAAGGGAAGGTGCTGGCAGCAATAAAGGCAAGTAGACAGGCAGGAAGAGAGAGGAGAATGAAGTTTTCCACTTTATTGTTATTTAGTTGCTCACACTGATTCCCCCGGGTCCCAGGACCCGAACCCAGGCGTATGTATCCTTGGGCTTTCAGTGGTGATCGACCTAACTGCTGCTCCACCAGGGCCCATCAGGAGCTGCTTTGGGGATGAAAAATACATCAAAGGATAAAAGGTGGTGAGGATCTGTCTCATGGTGTCACCTGTCAGCCAGCCAGCTGAAAGGTCTTAGTGCATGTAGTGATCTGTGTCACCCTCTGGGGTGCACGCCGGGTGGGCTGGGGTGCACGTGGGGGTCACTCCCCAGTCCTCCCCACCTCCTTGCCCTTCCTTCCTCTGCCATCTCCTTGGCATGGGCCTCCTCTCTCCCTCTCCTCCTTCATCACTTCTCCCCCAGATATGGCCGCCCCTTGATAAAAAACCCATGCATAACTCTATCCCACCCCTTCCGTTTCTCTGGCTTCAATCTTGCTTTTTCCTTTAGAAGTCACTTTTCTGCATTCACTTACTGATTTTGTTTAAGACCCCTCTGTCACTTGCTCCAATGTGCCCCTTCCCCTCAGCAGCCAGAATCCCCCCTTCACCAGGGTCTGTCTCCAGGGAGGGGATGGAGGACGTGGGTAAAGCTGTCACCCTGATGTCTTCCCATGCCATCTGTGCCGCTCGAACCTGTGCTGCATCATGTTAGCGACCTGTCCTTTAGGTCAGAACCACAGCCGACCTTCTGCTGCCCACAGACTAGTCGCCTCGACCCCCGTCCTCAGGAGCTTGACCGTCCGACTGAGGAAGCGGCTCACACTTACATGTTTGACCCCAGGAGAGTGAGGGCCGCAGTCCTGGGAGCGTCTGCCAGGGGGCTTCCCAGCTGGGCCCGAGTTGTTTTCTATCTGATGTTTGGGGATTGTTGTGCCCTGATGTCCTCATTGGTGGCATATCTGAGAGCAGTGTCACCACGGCTAACAGGCAGTACACATTTCCTCTTCAACACGTCGCTCTCTAAGTAAGCATTTGCACTTTAGAAAACTCACTTTGAACAACACACTGGTGACCGCTGGCACCCTCTGGAACCAAGTAATTTGTCCCATTTCCACAGATCCAAAGAAACATACAGAATGTTATTTCCTCTCCCTCCCTCCATGGGAACACAGCCGGCATGACAGAGCATGTTTGCGGCGGCAGCCTTGACCTCTGTGCTGCCCTCCAAGAGCCATTCTCTGGGGTCATTTGCTGAGCGTGCGCTACTTGCCAGAATGAACACTCGTATGCACAGAGGCTCGTAGCAAGGTCTTCAGGCGTCTGCTATCACCCACATGGTGCAGGCAGAGAAGCCGAGGCTCAGAAAGGGTATGTCACTTCACAAAGTCACACTGGTGACAGGCAGAACCAACTCTGGCTCCCAGCCTTTGCTCAGCCCAGCACCACTGTGGGAGTCACATCGCTTTACATTCGGGGCCTTCTGGAGAGGAAGGAGGAGTCCCCTGGAAGGTCCCCAGGGCCACACTTGGTCCCTTAAGAAGGAAACCCAACACATGAAAGCCCAAACTCAGATTTATTGCAAAGCATTCCTGAGAGCATGTGTTTAAGTAGAAAATGAGCCTGGCACACACAAAATAGGGTTCAACTTAGAAGGATGGAACTCATTGAAACTTTTCAGAAATGAATGAGTTCCGTGAGCCACAGTGGGCATTTATGAATAGCCACCTGTGACTTCAGACCAGGACCCACCAGAGAGACATAGAATAGGACTCAGTTGAGAACCAGGGGCCACCCGTGAGCCTGGACACACACATACACATGTGCACCTGTGCACGCATGCCCACGCACACACTCACACACACGTGTGTACGTACGGACAAGCACATGTGCTCCTGTACACACAGACACGTGCACCTATACACGTGTGCACATGGCTGATGCAGTGCTGACTCACACGTGCACACACCCTGTGGGTTCTAAACAGAATCACCTGCCCCATGGAATAGCAAAGGGATGAAAAACAAGTGGGACAAACATTGTCTACCCAAACCTTTAAAAAATGGACCCTCAGAGAGAAAGAAGTGGGCTTCCTATTCATCAAAGGCCCCCTCTGGGCTCAGTATTAGTAAAATGGGCCATCAGAATCTCCATCTGCATTTCCCTCCACCTGCACTCTGAGCCCCCACGCTCCCCGACCCTCTCTCCCCTGCCCTGCCCAGCTGCCTTAGCCAAATTAGAGGGGTGGGGCGGCCACTGGCAAAGCCTGGCGTGAAGTCCATGGTAATTGAAAGAAGCTATTTTCCCCCTCTTTGTTTATTTTTTTCTTTTTCTGTCTCTAACTTTAACACATGAGTGATCCTAAAGTTTTGATGTTATCTTTTTTCTTGGACTAAACCATTATTTGCAGGGGGAGAGGGGGAAGAAAGGCTCTAGGGGGCCTAAAGGGGATAAGGGAGACCAAGGAGCACCTGGATTAGACGCCCCCTGCCCGTTGGTATGTTTTTACTTCACACTTGACTTGTTCTAGTTCTTCCCTTGAGGTTTGCAAGTTGGAAACAAAGAAGGCAAATGAGAACAGAATGATTACTCAGATGCTACCCAAACCTATCTGTGTGTGGGGCCAGAGTGATGCTGCTTCTGTGGCTTTTGCCCTAAAGCCGCAGCTGCAAGTAATTCTGGCAAAATCCCTTTCCTTGAGATTGATGTGTGGAAATGCAGAAACCGCAAGGGAAGCGATTCTGGGGAAGGCCTGGCTCTCGGCTCCAGGACGGCTTTGGAAGCCAGTCTAGCATCTGTGAGCCATGCATTTGCCTTCTTCGTTTTGTGGCCACTCTGTGGCCTGCAGTTCAAGCAGTCTGAGTCCTCACTTGGTCAGGATGCAGGACACCAGGGTAGCAAGAAACCAACCTTGTTCACAACTGACTAGAAAAGGGCCTCCCGGTGCCCAGCCTCCATCCAGCTAAGAACCTGTCAAGCTGCAGACCCAAACCAGTAGACAGAGACCCCCAGAAAGCCTTCCACGGCAGTCGATCATGAGTGATTGGTGGCACCTCTGCCAGGATTCTCAGATGCCTTCTCAATCCATTCGAAGGTTCTGAGGGTTCTGATGCTCTAAAGTGGAAGCTCATCTGTGTTTACTCCAAGTGAGCCTTTGGAAGGAGAGGAGGCTGTTGTGCATGCTCCACAGCTTGACTCTGGGAAGGCAAAGAGAGCACAGAGGTTGGCTCGAGAAGATGGGCTCAGGTCGGTAAAGGCCTCAAGGTCCTGCATCCTGGCCCGGCTAGGACCGGGCTTCTCCACTCTCCAGTTGCAGCTGGCCAGCCTTGACCTAAATAATCATCGTGGTTGGTTTTGTGAACAGGGACACCGAGGTTTTAAAGGAGAGAAAGGGGAGCCGGGGTTACCAGGGCTGGACGGACTGGATGCCCCGTGCCCATTGGTATGGCATCTCCCTCCCTTGCCTGCATGGCCGACTTGGGCTTCCCCACGTGTGTGGTTCATGCCTGCCTGCCCCTCCAGCGCCCTCCACACTCCTCCTGCGCCCCCATCAATCTCCACATCCTGCCTCTTCACGCTGTACACATACACCAAGGGTCACTCCGCCTTGGCTGCTCCGGAGCCCCTGCCACATCCCCTCTCGCATGCAAAGTTTGCCAGGGACATTTCCTTGGTTTTCTCCTGCAACTGCTTCAAAAGCCTTCATGTGAGCCAGTCCTCCCACCCGCAGCCAGCGTTGCGGCATCCAAGCTTCCTTTTAAAACTGCTTCCAGACAAATCTACCACCAGAAAGAAAACTAGGAACTTGGCTCCTCTGGACAGTTTCTTAGAACTGTAACTTCTCTTCCTTCACACACTAGAGAGTTCGACAAGCATCGGCCCAGTGAGATGGCCGAATCCGCCCTGCATCCCTCCCCGCGCCAGCAGCTCGTGGTCTGGCAGAGGACAGAGGGCCACACTACGGATGTGGGTTACTGAGGAGTTCTAGAACTGCAGCAGAGGAGGGGGCCACCCTACCCCACCTTCCCAACTGCTTCTGGGATCATTACCCTGGTGACACCACCAGACCTAGGGGAGGTCCCAGATCCAGATTTTAGATCCTAAAGAGTTCATCCTTTATGCTTAAGTCCCAGAAGATATCACAAAACCTTCCCTTTGTTTCCTTCTCTTTCATCTGTCAGTGATTCACTACTGAAGAGTCTGAAGAGAATGGAGCAGTTGAGAGTATAGTTAAGGAAGAGCAGGAGGAGACAGGGAAGAAGGGAGGGAAGACATTTAGGACCTCTCATCTAAGCATGTCCCAGCCCAATGGCAGCTGCCTTGTCCCTGTGGGGTCATAGTCCTCCTTAGGCAGGGACATTATAGGCTTCCACACCATCCTTTTAACTGATGACGACAAGATGACACTTCAAGACAATAAGCTCAAAAGTTTCCTCAAAAGTTAGTGCTCCTAAATTTCTCCAGGAGGTTTGGAGTTCATGGAATGATTTTCCTACCAGTAATGGTCAGATGAGATTCCCCAGCCACACGTCTTCACGTGGGGTCACACAGGATTTGTCTCCAAACAGAAGAAAAGTTTAAAAAATCAACACTGGGTGACCCTGAGAGGTGACCTTAGAGTCCCTTGAAGGGACTTTCACGACCAGTATATTTGACGCAAGGAGAGTCCAGCACGAGAGGAGGGAAGCATCCCGTCCCCCACTGCGCAGCCCACTGCTCACTGTCCTCCTGCCCGCACTGGTCCGGCTGCGGAGCCCCAAGCGTGTAGCACGCATGACACCCTGTCTCAGCTGTGGAATGTTCTGGTCCCTCTAATGCGCCTCTGTCACTTCCCTCCCCACGACCAGGGCACCTCGAGCTCTTCGGACTGCAGCCCTGGTCTCCCTGCTCCACAACACACATTACCACTCTCCTCTGCCTGCCCACCCTCCTCTGCTCCTGCCACCATCCACGTGCCAATGGGCATGCCACTGTGGCCTGCGGAGGCTCCTCTCCCTTCCAGAGTCCGTGTGGAGTGTCGCGCTGTGGCGGGTGGGCGGGCAGAGGTCTTCAGGAAATCCTGTGATGCACCACTTCCCCTGCAGACCCTCCCCAACCTAGAGGGGAAAATGAAAGTCACCTTGATGTGACCCCTAATGCAAACCAATAACATCGCACATTGATGTGTCATTTGTGTATTAACTTTGCTGTGGGAGTGTACTTACCTTCCCTTTCCTGTTTCTCATTGTCGTTTTGTTATTGTGGACATGGGGGCGGGGGAGCTATTGACCATGATGTGTGGTACTTGATCATTAGACTTCTGCAGCCCTACCTGCCGGGCTGGCGGTCTGCTGAATGCCAGGTGAGAGGTGGATGAAGTTGGTTCGTGCCACAGGGGGTTTCCATTCAAACTTCTCAGGGTTGACCACTTGCTCCAGTTCCCTGGAGCCCCATGTCCATATTCCTCTGCCCTGGAGCCTGGAATTCTAGACTGGGCTGCAATCTAGTAGTCTTGAAAGGAAAACGAGCTCTTGGCCCTGGTTCAGCCTTTCCTTCCCCACCTATTTGTCGAAGATTTCTAGATCCCTTCTAGAGAGGATGTCAGCGCCCAAGAAGACTCCAGGTGTCCCAATGCTACAGGTGCTGCTTAGTACGTCCAGCAAAGGGGACAAGCGTGCACCATTGATGTCCATCTTGTTCCATCTGCCCCCAAATTCCAAACAGTAGCCAAGGCTATGCCAGAGCCTTTGTCTCCTTGCTGAAGGCAGCCAGGACCAGGCTGCAATACCAATGAAGTTGTCTGTCCCTTTGTAGCGTTGCTCCTCCTTACAGGTCATCAGATGGGCTCCGCTTAGGTCCCTTCTCCCACTGCAGAGGAAGAGAGAAAAATCAGAAATGGGAGCACTGCAGGTGCCTGAACAGCCATTTCATAACACGCCTTCCTCGGGTTTTGCAGAGGAGGAAAGAGAGTGCCCCAGTGCTGCGTGACTGGCCCCTGTGTGCCCAGCACTCAGGAGCAGGACAGAGAACAGGGGGCCTGCAGGCTCTTCTTTGCATGGCTCTAGACCCCACAGGCCAGGACAGCCCCTCCTGACCTTGTACTGTACTACAAGTGACCTTAGCCAATAGGAAGGCAGGGGAACTTTCTTCCCAGGCTCTGACCTGGAGTAAGAAAAAAAAATAGATGATAGCAGGTGGGTCGCACCCAAAGCAGGGCCACAGTGTCTGTGGTACTTGTTCCTTGCGCCCCACCTGCTTGGTGGGCCACCTTGGAGAGTCTGAGTGTCTGCCTGCCTTCCTCACCGCAGGGCGAAGACGGCTTACCAGTCCAGGGCTGCTGGAACAAGGTAAGGTTCCCAGTGTTTGCACTGCCTCAGACATAGCATCCTGGGGCAACTCAAAAGCGTGGTAGAGCAGGCACGCGTCCCCCTCTAAACCTTTCTACGGGTCGGGCAACCAGACATGGGTTGGAAAGGGAAGTATCACAAAGCAGATGCCCGGTAAGCATCCCACATGCTGCGGCAATTTCAAAAACATTTACAAATGCATTTAAAGACATCCTCAGCCCTCCATGTCTCAAACTTCCAGGTAGCCTGACAGACGGCATCTTTGTGCTTTGTGTGGTTAATTTATATGCAGCGCCTTCTTTTTAATTGGCTGTGTTCCTAGTGTTCACATGAGGTCATTTGAGTCATACGATGACACTTGTCCTGATGGAGGAAGCCTAACACACTGAAATCTATGCGTTCACAAGGCCTCCTCCCCTTCTGGAGACTGGCCGGCTTGCTACTTCCCCTTGAACTTAGCCTGCCAGAGCCTCATGCTTCCACACAGGAGACCTGCCACCCAACCTTTCTCAGCTTCCCAGAATACCTGCCAGCAATGAGTTTTCACCGATACACACTGACCTTGCCATCTGCCTTCATTAAAGACATCGAGCATCACAGGGCTGTGCTCTGCATGCCCTCGGCCTGCTCCACCGTGCTCTCAGAGTGCAGACCATGGCCTTGCTAATCCAGAAGCTCACCTCGGTCCCTTGGACAGCCGCCATGCTGTCCCTTCCATGAGCTGTCCCTGCTGTGCTCCCCCTCAAAGACCTCTCATGGCCTTCCAGCACCTGGTCTTCAGGTGTGGGTTCATCCTCCCAGGAGAGCCGGAGACTCCCACCCTGACCAAGAGTATGTGCTTAGCCAAGCCACCCCGTCCCAGTAATAGCAGACATGCTTACAACGTGACAAATAAGTTCTCCTGAAAGTACCCAGAACCACATTAGTTCACAAGAGTAACAGGGGTGACGCCACCCAAAACACCAGGCGTTTAGGGGGAGCTCCTCCTTACCCAGATATCGAAAGCACCCTAACCAGAGAAAGGAAACTCTCCACACTCCAGGGAGATGCCACCCTGAGAATCCACCCCTCCTGCCATGCCAAGTCCTCTTGAGTCCCCCTCGACCTAGTTAAAGCCCCAAAGGAGCAGGTGACAGGTGTGTCGATTAAAATCCCAGCCCCTGTCGCCTAAGAAAATAAGCGTTCTTTATGGTAGCAGCTGATAGTTAGAAAAAACAAATGTTGGCGCTTAGCAGGGGAAGAATAGCCATTAATGAGAGCTACAGTGTCTTGGAGAAGCAACTAGAGAGCCTCACATCTGTTCACATGGTAAATTCAGCCCTGGAAGACGCTCTAATTCAAGGGCTGGGCCACCACGGGCAACACAGAAAGAATGCGCCCTCTAGTGGCCAGGAAGGGGAGTCACTGGAAGGTGACAATGGTCTCCCACCCTCAGGATGCTGAACATCAGCCCTGGGTCTTCAACCTGGGGGGCTGTGGTTCCCTTAGTTCCCTAGTCGCAGAGCTCCCAGCCAACAAGATCAGCCTCCTTTCCCACCAGAGAAATAAACACCCGCAGATGTACTGACACTAACTCTATGTTGTTTTGTGTTTGCTTTTATTTTGCAGTGATGCCTCTAACCTGGGATTGGCCTGTGTGTGTGTTTGTACATAGAATATTTATTTTTATACAGTTTTCACTTTTTGGAAATGCCCGAAGTATGATGCATCTTACAGATTATTAAAAAAAAAAGTCGAAAAACCTGCATATTTTGTACAGAAAATACCAACCTCTTCCCTTTTGTTTACAAGATGTTTTGTATAAGTCTACAACTCTAATACACTTTTTGTTTGTGAGTGCGGTCATATGTTTGCATGATATTTGTGCACACTTATTAAGTATGGAAGCTTAATAAATTATTGTGTCCTGATGCCAAAGGGGCCCGCCAGCACCGAGGTGCTGGCTGGCTTATGTGGGATTCACAGAAACACAGAAGTCTATGATATTTGCGAGACGGGTGTGTCTAAGAATATTTTAAACTCTTAAATGGATTTTCATTATTAAAAAAATGAAACATGGTAATTCATGTTGCTGATTAATCGTTAAATGAAATATATTCTTTCTTGTGCACGTAGGCAGTCCCAGAAGCAGGGTCCTCAGAGGTAGGGAGTGATGTTTTGAAACGTGAAGTGTGAAATGTGAACAGAGGGAGGGAGGGGACTCTGTTGAGCAGCGTCTTTCGTAACATGTCCCAAGTTCAATCCTGTGCCATTTGATCACTAAGATTTCAGTTGTGCTGACATGCCCCCTCTGCGCCCCCCAGGTTACAAGGGGCTATTTGCTGCTGCTTTTTGTTTTTCTTCCTTCCCAACTGCAGTCACCAGCACCAGCTATGGCTGATGCTGGCTGTTCGCTACCGATGTGCAAGGCCCACTCCCAGTTGAGAAGTTGACCCCTCTGCATTCTACCCCAACAAAGAACATTCAGAAAATACTCACGCCTCTGGGCCAGACTGACAAGTTGTTTTTATTTTGGAAGAAATGGAGTTTTGCTACTTTCTATTCATTGCACAGTGAGTCCTCACTTAGTGTGGTTTATAGTTTCTGGGAAATCGCAACCTCAAGAGAAAGGACATACAGCAAAGCAGTTCCTTGAATAATGCCCTCATTCAGTGTCAACAGGGATTTCTTTTTTCTCATCAACACAACAAAACCAGGAAACAGGGATATTCAGGGACCCTCCTACCCTGCTCAGTAAAGGTCTCAGGAAACCTGTTTTGAAGACAGGTCCCTGTTACCTTTGGTGCAGCATGCAGGCCCCTCCTTGGGTGTTGTGTGACGTACATGGGTGCTTCTAAGTGCCTGAAAACAACATACTTCTTAGGCAGTTATCAAGGCCCTCTCACGTTGTTCTCATTTTCAGTTTTCTTCACACATCTTTTCTTCAAAGACAGTACAACAGCAAACTTCAGCTCGGGCTGTATCCACACAGTCACACAAACTCCGGCTTAGTGGACTTCACGTTCGCGAGACCCCTGCCAAGGTCATGCTCACAGACTCTCGTATTCATAGAACCACGTGCTGCCCAGACCCACGGAGGCCGCAGCAGCGTTCTGACTCTAAACATCCACTCAGTTATTTCAGAGATCAGGCAACTTCCTCCTCTGAGCTTCGACCGCCTCATTGGAGAAGTGAGGCAGTAGAACTAGAGAGGATGGCTGAGACCATCAGATGTCGCTCATCTCTCCCCTCTGCTCCTGGGGAAGGAAGCACACAGGCCCAAGCCACCAGCTGGCAAGAGCTGCCTTCCCTGCTGAGGGACAGTTGCTCGGGTGCACCATTTTCCAAATAATCCCAGGGATGCCTTTCATCCTGGGCCAGCCTCCCATGACTCCTTCCAGGACCCGCGTCCCCATGAGGCACGGAGGCCCGAGCCCATACCCACAGTGTTCGCAGGGCTATGAAAATATTTCGATTTTTGTTTCTTTTAAACTCAGAAGAAAAAAATGAATATGTATTAATGAATCTATTCATTGACAATCATAAAATAAAAAATGTTATGAAGGAAGGAGCCCACATAGGCGAAAGTGCCAAAGGCCCACAAAAGTCATTCTGTGGCCCTGCCCGCACCCTCCCAGAGATCTGCTCTCAGCCTGACCCTGCTAGCTCAGGCCAGTTCCTGGGCTGCCCTCCTCACCCCCATCTGAGGTTCGAGGAATCAGAGGGTCAAGCGTTCTTCTAGACGCCTCCTCATTCCCGTTCAGGCTTTCACTGGAGCAGTTAAATCCCATGGATGACATCAAGGTGGAGTCAGACATCACCAGGAAGCTCCGGAACTGAAATGCTCTATTAGCTGAGTCCCCTGAATAGCTTTGGGCAGACAGAAACGTCTTTGAATTACTACCCCTGTGTGAATAGCACCAAGGATTCCAAACCCCTTAGAGAATGTAGATAATAAAATGGAAATATGTGTCAAGAAAAGTTTAAGAGTCAAGGTCAAGGAAAAATAAGTAGCAGAGGAGCTGGCAGGATGGCCGGGTAGGCAGGGGAAGGGTCTCCACTCATTTCAATTCACACTGCTTGGTGGTCAGAGAGAAAAATGATGCGCCTGGTTTCAGGGAAGACAGGAGAGCAGAATAATCAGGTTCTGGAAGATGAGGTGAGGTCCCACAGAAGGGATGGGTCGGGGAGCGTGAGAGATACTCACATTCCTGGGCCTTGCGGTGCCCCCGGGAGAGCTGCCTGCCCAAAGAGCAGGGTGCCCCAGCCCTGGCCAGTCCTGCTGGAGGGACATTCCATGTGAACTATAAGGCCCTGAGTTGGGTCTTGAGACCTTGTCCTCTCTGACCTTGTCCCCTGGAGAGCAACAAACACCCGGTTGGACAAGCTGAGCCAGTCCCCACATGGGTGACAGTGTCAGAGTGATCTAGGCCCCAGTCTGACCCTCACCATGGTCAATGACTTGTGCCCATCCACCTAGAGCTGTTTGGCTGTGATTGTGTCATGCATGGAGTTGGTACTGACAAACTGCATGTGGCGTGTGCTTCATAACCCGAATAACAGAGTCTGGTGGACGGCGCCCTAGAGCAGGTGGCGCGGGGTGAGCCTTCCTAGGGCAGGGATGGCAGCAGAGTTACTCCTCACTGTGATTGGTGTCTGCCTTCTGAATGTATCAGAGATTGAGAATCCAGGTGAGGCCACTGGCACACATGCAGAATCCCCAAGGCCCCCAGATGTCTAAGGACGCTGTGCTGCTTGCGGTCATTTTCCCAGCCGGCCCCATCCATCTCTCCGTGCGCCTCCCGCCGCCAACCCACACCTGTGCCCTCCTGGCCCTGGCTCATCACACATTTTCAGTCAACTTGAGATGTCAAGCACCACATAGAAGGCAAAGAAGGACAGATCCCTGGGGAAGGGGGAGGGTCCCAGCAAAGAAGAAATCCACAGGGAGATGAAGAGAAAAAGAAGGGAGGACCAGGGAGGAACCACCTTCATTTTTCCAAGGTGGAACTGTCCTTGAGGCAGTGGGCACCTCACCTGGGGAAGAAGGAGCAGGAAGGCACAGGAGGGGAGCTGCATTTTATAGCTAAGGCAGAAGCCGGCCTCTGTGGAAAGAAGGACTGAGGTGGGTCCCTTCACACCCTCTGCCATCCCCTGTGCCCCACACCTTTGTCCATGCTGGGTCTTTGCTTGGAGGCCATTTTTTTCTCACCTGTCAAAGTTCTCCTCTCCTTTCAAGGTCCAGCCCAGACTCCATGGCTCTGGAAAACAGGTCTGGATGAGTCTCCATCATTGGAACAAATGAGACTGCTCTTTTATTCTCCCACCTTCCATTAGAGTAGGAAAAGTGGCTTCCACATTAGACAATGAAATCTTAGGAGAAGGATTTCTTTATTCTTATTATTTTGCCACCTCCAGCCCCAGGTCTTGAACCCAGGTCCACAGCTTTTATACCTGTGCTTTAGTTGCCTGAATGACAGAGAATGTCTGGGGTTTCTTAATCATAAGCCCCCCAGGGATCTGTCTCAGGTCTCCCAGCCCCCATGGTCGGGGCTCGTTAACATGTGTGACCCGCTGAGCGGAGCGATCCATCTGCTTTATTAAGCACCTACTATGTGCAGGCAGTGGGGAGGGAGGAGGTGTCATAAAACACAACCTGCTCTCCAGGGCCTACCAGGGACACCCGGCAGGGTACCCTTAGCTAAGTGCTGAATGAGGGCCCAGCCAGAGGCCACTGTGTCCATAACGAAGAGAGGATCAGTTTGGCTGGGAAGGGATTACAGAGCAGAGAGGAGGATCTAGCCTGTCCTCCCAACCCTGGTAGACTCTTGCAAGAAGCAGGGGCCATGCTCACATCTCTGATCAAGGGAGAGAAAATGGGACTGCTGGAAAGAAAGGGGGACAAAGGGTGGGTCCAAGTGGGAGGAGCTGGGCATCTGCCTAGGTCAGGCAGTCCACGGGATCCCCCAGCCTGGGAGGCACACCTAGTACTGTCCCCAGCCAGGCTCCTTCTCAAACATCCCCTTCTCCATACCTCCTCAAGGGCCAGAGTCCGTGGTTAGTCGCCAAGAAGTGAAGGCAGCAGCCCAGAGACTTGGGAAAGTGCCTGCCCTGGAGGAGAAGACGTAGCTGCCCTGGACAGGATCGCTGGCTGAGCCCTTCCCAGGGCCTGGCTTGAGTGGTGACCAAATGTGATCATAGGAGAGTGCAGACCATCTCCGGAGCAGAAGCTCGCCACTCTGTCTCCTCCGGCTCCCTGCTGGGATTCTTGCCGTGGTATCACCACAGCTAAGGTGCTCTGCCATGGCTGTGATTTCAAGGGGCCTTGGGCTCCCCTTTCTCATGGAGAATTGCGGTTCTTTGACTAACCTCTTTGCTGCAGGGGGGCTGTCAGCTCCATCCTGCTCTAATCTTGGAAGCCTCTCCTGGAGCTGGTGGCCAGAAACCTGTCACCTTTCCAGCTCCTTCTCAATGGATTTTCTTTCACTTGTAGGGGGCTGCCACCATTAACCCTTTTATTTCCTGGGTTCTTTCATATGCCATGAGCACACCAGGCTGGAAAAGCAGAGACCATGTGTCTTCAAAAGGAAGGAACCACGATGTTGCCGAGGAGAGAAGGCTGCAAGCAAGACTGGGCGCTGAGACAGACGCCTGTGCCGGCCCTCCAAGCAAGGCCGCACCCATGCCCCTGGGGCCCTGAGATGCCCCAGCTGCAAGGAAACCGACAGCAGAGAGAGACAGCGGTCTCCATATTTTTAAGAGAATTTGGAAAAGCCCTTTTCCTTTAGCAAGATTGTTGAAGGGACAGCGCCTGGAAATGGCCCTCCGCCACCTCCCTTCTTCTTCAGTCCTCATACCAGCTTCCTGCCTGGGTCTCCTAGGAATTGGGTGGCCAAGTTCTCCTGCTCAGGTGCGGGCACTCTGCAAGTGAAGGAGGATCCTGCTCAGGGTCCCGTCAGGACAGTAGATGTCAGCTTGGCGAAACGGGAGGTGGGGCTACACTAACACACAAGTCGTCCCCCGCCTTCCAAGTCCACAGACTCAACACTCCTCTTACCTTAGAGCCATGGCATTTACTGAGGGTCTGGAGTGCCACAGGCTGGTGGACCCTGTGCAGAGAGCTCAGGTAAATGCCCTCTGCTCACCTCTGCTGGGAAGGTAAGCCAGAACATAAATGACACTTACATTGGAAGGAATGGCAAGGCAGGCAAAGGCAGAAACAAAGGGCAGTGCTTATTCGTAGGAAAGAAAGAGCTTGAATATACCGACATGTCAAAGGAATTTCTTCCCAAGATGGTTCCAAGATGGAGAGCTGGATCACCAAGGGCACACATTCTGACTTTCAATTCACAGTATCTTTTCTTTGTCCAGGAGCGTAAAGAAAACGCATTAGGGCAAGCTTATACTATTTTTCCGTTCATTGTGTCTGGCCTGCAAAGTTCATCGGTGCACAGGAGAAACAGAAGCCTATCTACCTGAGCAGGAGTAGCTCATCCAGGACTGCAAAGCAATGGAAGAGGTGCATCTCGGGCCCCTTTGGGGTCAAGGGCACAAGTGCGTAGCTGGATGTGGCAAAAGTTATCGATGATGGGTCCAGATACGACCTGGGACTGGGCAGGTACCCCTGGGCTTTCACAGTCATGTCAAGCAGCCGCCCAGCTCTCCTGCCATCCCAGCACATGGAATAAATCACATGTTGGCATCCCGCACACGTCATCAGGTTTGAGGATCTTCGAGGATTCATGAGATCCGGACATGTGTATATAGACAAATAGTCTGCATCTCCCGCCAGCAAACTACCTACTGTGAGCCAACAACAGTCTAGGAACAGATTCTTCAGGGTCACCTTTAAGAGAGGAAATGGCCTAGTCCCTGGGCTCACTGTAAGCAACGCAGAGAAACCGCCTGCTAAGAGACATTTTTCTTACACTCCACTCATTCCAAAGACAAAGTGTTTTATTGCAAACGTCCGCCAAAATAAACGTACCTGCCACTCCCCCAGCCAGTGGGGAGGCTCTGTGGTCTGGGAGGAAGGAGGTCTGATGCTGGCCCCACTGCTGCATGCCAGCTGGGTCAGCTTGGCCTCCCTTGCTGTGAGCCTCCACCCCTCACTGTGGCCTGGGGCAGGTGCGGCCTGCCTGCCAGGTCAGGGGGGACCGTCTCTGTGAAAGTTCTTGCAACATGGCAAAAGAATTCTACAAAGGTTAGAAGATACTGTGATTAGTGTTCACTGTTCAGGGAAAAAAAATCTTGTTTTATGAAATCAAACCTCAGTTAACCGGGGTCATTTGAGAAATCGTTCTTTCAGATTTCCGGCCAGATTAGATTCAAAGCCCGCCCTCTTGTGTCCACGCTGAGGGCCTGGTTGACAAAAATTTCTGGACACTGGTTAACAGATTATAGAGATGCTGTGGCCAACCCAGTGTGGAACATGAGGCTGATGTGGACTGCCCCTTCAGAAGTTGCCCTTTAAAACTGAATTCCATCATTTTTCATCAGGGTATTGTTTTTTTCCTAAAAGAAAAAATTGGGCAAATTTTTTTTTGACTCTTGCTTTAAAATTCCAGTTATGCAGACACCCAGTTGAGTGAAGATTTCCCCACTTGAGGCTCCAATCTAAAATGTTTTCTCAACACAGGGCCTGCTCCTAGCTGTCCAGCAGCCTCCAGACTCCCTGCGCCCTCCCAGACACGGTGGGCAAGGCTCCCCGTGTGACTGATCTGCTTCGTCTTAAGTTTAGCAAACATTACCTCAGCATTTCAGTAGAAAGAGTTCTGTTTCATCTTGTCTCAGAGGAAATGTCAACACAGTTAATCGAAGGTTTAGTTTTTCTTTTTAAGTCAGACCCTAATTTTTAGAATTGCATCATGAAAGTCAACAGTTTATCTGAGTGGTGGTTATAGATTAGGGAGAAGGAGAAAAGGTTTTCAAGAGTAATCCTTAAAGCGATAAAAGCACCAATTTCTTTTTCTTGTGACCATTCATTTTGGTAAGGGCCCGTCCAAACTGCAGCCAGTGGGTTTTTTACATGGAAGTAGATGACATTAACCTGCCTAGAGTTGCCTAACAGTGTAAGTTTTTCTATCACTTCTGTGTTAATGTCAGGCAAAATGTCGTCTTTTCTTACTGATTGATGCATTTTTCTTATGACTTTTAAAACTTTATTTCCCCTGAACTCTCCTTTGGGTCAAAAGTGCCTCCTATGAAGGCAAACTGGTGCTAAACCCCCTGGAGTGAGGGAACCCCCCCGCCGTCCCCCCCAACCCCAGGCTTCCCCAACGATCTGCACAACTATTGCATCCTGACCCTGGCTGGAACCCCTCTCACGCCCTGGCACCTTGTACTGAAACAAAGTCATCTTTCACAGGCAGGGCCTTCTGGGCTCCAGGTCAGTCTCTGTCTCCATCAGCCCCACATTGGTCTCCTTGGCCCCATTTTTAGTCCAACTGCCTGGGGCCGTTGGTAAGAGCACAGGTGGTGTCTCCCTTCTGGCTGCCTTTTGGTACTTTACCAAATGGTTCTCAGAGCCCCTTCACCATCTCTGACCCCCCTCAGGAGATCTGACCCAGTTCATCCACTCAGAAGACCTTGCCCTTTGCTTTCTGCCCTTTTCTTTTTTGGTACCCCCTGAGGATTTCTCACCTCCTGATCTTGTACCCATATTTTTCACTTCTCTCCACTCACTTCTCACCCTCAAACCACTTGGCTCTCTCCTTCTCCCTCTTTATCCCTAATGCCCAACCTCCTGCCCATCCCTGCTCCGTGGAGTTCCTGACACTCCCCTCAGGTCATCTGTAGAGCTCACCTCCACAAAACAAGTCCCTGAGGAGAGCTCAGTCATTTGTTGTCCTGCCAGACCCCCAACACCTTTCACTTAGAGTCTCTGACAGACTCTATGAATATACATAACAGATTATCTTTCATTTCCCTTATGCCCCACTTAAGAAAAAAGATACACTTTTATGTATTTGGGTTTCTAGTCTGAATAGGATAAAGCGTTATTATTAGGACCTACTAGTGAAGAAACATTTTCTTTCTTTTTTTTTTTCGTGGCGGTTGTTGTTTTTACTTTCATAGTCATAAGCAGTCTCTAGGGTCTTCTATTGGTTTTAAGTTCAGTATGTCACAGAAAACTGTGCTGTCGACCATGACATGCTGCGTCTCTGGAGGAAGGCAGCATGCTAAACTGCAAAGAATTTCAGTTTCCCCATTTTTTAAATGAAAGGGTAAGACTGGATGTAGAGTTTATGACTTTATAATTCGGTCTTTTTTTTTTTTTTTTTTTTTTTTCCAAAAGTCAAATCCACTTTACCTAACAGGGATTTGTTTTGTTCTTAATTTTTCTAATTCAAAGATGTGCTCTGGCTCAGGCCTGGGAGGATAAGCGCCCTCCCCCACCACAGCTGGGCATCAAGTTGCAGTGAACAAGCAGGGACTAAAATCCCTGTGCTGGTTCCTTCTGTTTCTTTAGGGAATCCACTGGTCTCCTGCAGTGCATGGACTTTCGGAATCTGGGGTAAGGCCTCTAATATGTGATAAGATATTCGGAGAAAGCCGGTGCCAGGTATCTGTGGCAAAAAAAAAAAAAGAAGAAGAAGAAGCACGAAATGTTTTTCATAAAAACCAACACTTTGGTTTGGCTGAAAATAAAGGCAACCATCTAGAGCCTCAGGAAAGACCCCCAATATGGCCCACAAATGAACACAGGTCTGCAGCACTCCTATCACCGTGATTGTTAGAGTTCAGTGTGTGTGTTGCAGAATGATCTACATAAGAATGTAAATCTCTAAGTGGTTCTATTGCTGATAGGTGGTCAAAAAGGTTTATAATAACTGTGTTTCAGAGAAATCTCACATATTTTACGGAAGGCGTTACCACACATACATGTCAGATGAAATGACATGTGCATGGGCCCCGTAAAAACAGGGCTCACTTAGGCCCTCACCCAGCAGAGGTGGGGCCAGAGCAGAGCCACATCCACTACACCCATGACCAAGAACTATGCTATCTGACACACAGCTCAGAGGAGCTAGGGGCTCTATATTGGGGTGCAGCCTCTAGGCTCCCTGGCCAAACATTAACCTAACCACAAACTAAAGATGCCCCCACTAAGAAGAGGCCCTGAAGGAAGTCTGGTTTCTCCAAAGCTTTCTTGTCTGAAATAGCCATTCATGTGGGCATCTTTCACCAGGCTCTCAGGTGTTCACATGGAGTTCAGAGTGAGTGAGGCTCAGACACAGTGCTCCGAGCTCTCGGCCTGTTCACACCACACCAGCCTGGGGGGGTCAGGAGACCCGAGGCTTCTTGGGCCTTTACAGGCCTCAGAAGTTCATTTCATTGCACAATGGTGACCCAAGGGCACAAGGACCTTTGTGGACCTCCCAAGGCTCTAGACTAATCGCACCATCTCACTGCTGATCAAAGGGGCCCCTTCTGGGTAGAATCCCTGCACATCCAGCCATGGCTTTACTCCAGTGACCCGTTGGTTACACCAGACTTCACTGAGTACTGTGGCCTCTTCCATTAATGGTCTAAAAAGGGCTTCAAAGAATGCTAATCACTCCCTAAGTCTGAGAGCTTCCTTTATAAAATTAGAGAATCCCCTATCATATTTCAGTGATTCCATAAAAAGGCCATTTTACCAGGAAAACTACACTAAAGACAAGGTGCCTGATTGCCAGAATCCCAGCCCCTCCTTTGGCCCAGCTGGACGTGGCAAACTTCCAGAGCAAGCCCAGGCTGACCTCTCCAGCCGGTTATTGAAGCAATTGGATTTTATATATGTTCTCCCTTTACCCTTTCATGTAAGCTCTTCTCCCCTTGTAATTGGTGCACAATGTGAGATGCACAGGATTTTATTTTCATGCTGAGCTGTCAGAGGAACAGGGTTCCTCTTGCACTGCACGGCCTTCAGATAATTTTGAAAACGTTTAAACTTTATACACCCATTTTATTTATGCTGTGTTGCTGCTAAGTTATTAGATGTAAATACATTTTGACATATCTGAGTATTTTAAGAATTGTCTATTTTTTATTGTGATCACTATCACTGTTATTCTATTATCATTCTTAATTGTGGATATTTTTTCTGGTGCGCTCAATTTATTTCTCTAATCACCTTTGATATTTTGTGATATTATGTGATTTATTTGTGTGAGTAGACATAGGAAAGCGCTTTACTTAAGCAGCAAGCAAGCTCCTTGATAGATATTGACATTAAAAGGTTGGGCCTTCTAAATGCTGCCTATCTGGGTTTCTTCCCATTATCAGGTGATATTTCAACCAAACAGGTACCTCTGCTGGCTTAGTCTGCCCTTCCCGTTTCTAACTTTGTGACTGGCAGTGATTCAGTTTGCCAATACCTGAACATACCAGGTCAAAGTTAGCAATTTTTCCTTGGCACTGGGATGTTTGCTCCACTTCGGTAACTTCCAGACTAAACAGGAACTACAGGAAAACATCCCAGGTGGTCCAGGTTTGCCTCAGAACCTGCAACCAGCTAGTTTCACAAGAGGCTTCTCCAGTGTCTTCGAAGCAGTGTGGGGAGCCCCAGCCCCATAACCACATGTGTTTGAAACTGCTCGCCTTCCACTTTGTCACATCTAGCTAGGCTACCAGCCAGAACTATGAACTGCGTCCCAGCCAGGGTAACCCCAGGGTAAGGACCCAGCACGAGATCACGCAGCTAACTGGGACCCGGATTCTGGACTCAACTTTGGTTCACTCACTGACAACCCTTCTGGGCCTCTCTTGACCTTATAAAGTGCAGGGCTGGCCCTGTTACTTAACTTGAATATTCTGTATCTGAAGACACAGATGAACTAATCAGCCTATTTCTTGCAATGTAACTTTGTGACTGTCCAGATGGGGAGGATTTTAACAAAGGAGGTCAGCTGCTCTTTTACCTAAAAGGCCCTACTGGCTGGCAACCTGAGAAGGTCAGTGACTGGAATCATCAAAGTGGACCAGGTATCTATCCTAAGGCAAACCCAAGATTGTGGTGTGGGACAGCAATGGCTAATGGCACTAGACAAAAACTCCTGGAAGAGGCCATCAACCTACAAAGATAACATAGTAACTAGCTACATTAGCAAAATGGTTAGTTACACTTAGCCTAATGCAGATCAGCTTATAAAAGAAACAACTGTCAGAAGATTCCCTGTTTAAATCATGCTCCCTGCTGTCTGTGTCATCCCAGAGTTTTATATGCTATTTTGCACTTAATATCTATGGTGTAAATAATTTCCATTGTAAAAATGTAAATATGAATTATATATTTTGTTTCTGTCTTTTCTAAAATGGAAGTTGGTCTAAGTAATAAATTGCAAAGCATCTACATCTTGTTCTTTTTTTTTTTTTTTGTAGAAATGATATACCTTTACTTTAATATCTTTCTGAAGGGAAAGAGAGTTTCATGATTAAAGGGAATCTTCCTTCCTCACTAATGGAAATAAGATGCTGCTGCATAAAGAAGAAAAGATTAGGGGTCAGAGAGTGGCTTTTAGTTCTGACTCTGCTGCTAACAGATGTGGGATTGACTAAGTTACTTAACCCCTCGGAGCTTCATCTAAAAACGAAACCAGCTGCCTCTGTTGATTTAAAGTTTGAAAGGTAACAGATGCACATAGAATTATGAAGTCTTAATTTTCATTATGTCAGTTAGTTGGAGTATAGGCATTTTATATGCTAGGTCTTTATTTAATACTTTATTTTGCTTGAATTCTTGTTAGGGACAAAACCAAAATTGAATGTGAAATTAACTTTTCCATAGGAATTTCTAAAGACCCATGATTAATAACCATAATTACTTTGTTAGTTTTAAAAGCATTTGGAGAAGAAATAGACTTCAACAATTTTTATGAAATATTCAGACTTGGAATATGGTCTTGATTTGACCAGAATTTCTTCATCAGTGTTTAACATTCCATGAAAAAGACTTTTACTCAGGCAGAAATATAATCAAATGACCTGGAACTGACAAGCCATCTAAAGTGGGCAGGAATCCTGAGGAATGTCCCAGGCAGACTCTAATGTGGAGCCAAGGAAATCCTGCATGTAACCACATAAAACTGAGAAGTGCCTTCTTATCCTTTCTGGAGTACCAAACTGAAGCTTCCGTACACTTCAAAAGAAAGCCATGATGATTAGAAGTGGCTTCCCACTTCAACAGAACAAAAGGCTTGGCCTGGGAATTCTACCTTGTCAGAGTAGAAACAAACCTTCAAAATCATTTGCACCCTCCTCATCTTCTGTATGAGAGAATGAACTATTGTGACTCTCCCAAAGTTGCTCAATCTTATGGTATTTCCAGCTCATGAGAAAAGCAGCTAGAGATAAGGGTCACCCAGAACCTTCTCTGGAGCTGTGGCCCCTCCCCCTCCACCTGCAGCTCAAGACAGGGCATAGAAGAAGGGAACTTAAACTATTCATCTTGCAGTCACCCATGGGCCCACCATCTTCTGATGAGTGCATGAGAAATACAGTCATTGCTTTGTACAACTTAAGAGTCATAATGGGGGCTTCTAAAAGTAAAGTTTCCTCTTCTTCTCTCTTCCTGAAAAGCAGGGCAGACCCTTTACCCAGAGATATGAGTTCCAGGCCCAGGTCTGCCTTAAATGTAACCACCAATTCTTCCTGCTAGCACTGGGCTGACACATAAAAAAGTTCCACCTCTTTTCTTTTTCCTGTTCTTTGCTTTCCCACTACCCACCCCCACCACCAACTTCTACCAACTCTGATGCAAAACTGGCAAAACAGATAAATATTTTAGATGCACAGTCTTGTAATTTCTTATTAATAAACTCAGCAGTTCAGAAAACAGCATCATAAAAAGAAAAAAGTTTTCAGCTCTTTTACTTTAAATGACTGATGTTAAAACGTTCCACTGAAGAAGTCTCCAGAGAGCTGAGCTACATAACCAAATCTCAGGAAGGCAGAGGAGACTGGCTGGACTTTTTCAGGAATAATCAGGCTATGGCAGAATTTTTGTGTTAAAAGATAATGTTCCAAAAAGGGCAAAATCATGACTCTCCTAGAGATATAAAGATGAGCACGCTAAAGATTTTGAGTCATATGATGAGAGAACCAGACAGATGTTTTAACCAGTTTGGAGGAAAAGTGTAAAAAGCACAAATTTATATGGAGTAAAAAGATATTCAGATGAATTGAAAATTAAACAAATCATTTATTGCTAGGAGATAGGACAGAATTTATAACATTATAAGTTACCTATAATTTACAAAGGGTTACAAAATATCTCCAAGAAAATGAGTAAGTCTAGAATCTTATAATCCAGAAGAATATGTTATAGATGAAGCACAGTTTTCTACTGAAACACATTTTTCCTGCCATTGCGAAGCAACACTCTGCTTTATTTTTAATACTCAGACCTATATCACTGACATTAAAACCCATCATCATTTTCAACACATACATATGCTGGTAAGTGTGTTAGGAAAACCCTTCAGCAGATACTGATGGAAACTTGCCCTTCAATATTAACCTCCTGACCCCATGAGCACTGTAGCCTTCCCCTCGCTCCATTCACTGTCTCCCCACCCACCCCACTTTACTCAGGGCTAAGAACTCTTGACATAAAGAACTAACTCTGCAGAGCTTATCAAAAGCAGATGCAGCGAAGGATGCTGACCCTGGGTCTCACAGCACTCATCGCTGGGTGAGCGATAAATCTCCATGTTTCTGTGGCTAGAGTCTTTCCTCTGAATTAAAGACCCCTGACCCTTCACATTTGTGGCTAACTGGGAAGGACCTCTTTGCCACTGGCCCCTTGATTCAATGTGCTGCCAGTTAAGATGCTCTTAGAATAATGAATTGCGGCCTCTCTCTTTTTGACCTCTTTGAGCCCCATCCAATGATACTTGATGCCTGTCACCCACCTGGTCCTTTTTACTCAGGCTAACAAATTCACAGCAACTTAGTCCTGGAAACGCGATGTGTCTCCCCCTACCCCTTTCTTCCAGTGTTTATTGAGTTAACGTGGCTTCTGTGCACTTGCTACCACTGAGCAGTACTTTCCTTAAGATTTACAGACCGTTTCAAGTTTAAATAACAAATCAGAATATGAATTCAAGATGTGACTGAGGCACTAACATCATCTGGCCTCCACCAGCTCTTTACCTCCCAAGTCCTCCCCGTAGAGTGAGTCACTGAACTCTTCATCTCTTCTGGTGCTGTCATGGCCCGTAGTGACAGCTGCAGACACATCGCTGCGCTTGTTGTTTTCGGTGTGAGATGACGACGGTTGCTACTACAGCTGTAAGTGTGGTTGAAAAAGTCTGCGTGCAGCCGCTCCGAGATTAGATTTATGACGTGGGAACTGCAGAGATTGATGTGGATGGCGCCAACACAGAGATAGCTTTCCCTGCTCAAGCTCTGTTTGAGAAAGCAGTAAACTCCCCCAAAATGAGCTGTTAAATGTCATCTCTAGGGATTTTGATCTGGAACAGGCCGTGAGGAGTTGGGGTACCGTATATTCCAAAAGTAGATTGTTTATCATCCTGGTTTTTCAAGAGGGAGGATAGGTTGTCCAGAGTTAAATACACTTATTCAGTCCCCTGCCTCCAAAGTCTTACTAATAACATTGGATATAAGAATACAGTAAATGGTGGGAGATTTAGTTAAAAACACTGAGCTGTACTCTTCAGAAATCAATGTCATGATAGACTGAGGAACTGATCTGGATTAATGAAGAATAACAATTAAAAAAACATGAAAACCAAATGGATCCTGGTCCAGAAAAAAAAGGGCTATAAAGTTTATTATCAGAACTATACTGAAAACACATGAATATGATCTGAGATTAGGTACTAGCATTGCATCAATGTTAAACTGTTTTTATTATGGTATTGTGGTTATATACATGAATATTATTGTCCTTAGAAAAATACACTAAAATGTTTAGAAGAAAGGAGAAGGATATCTACAAATTGTTCTCAAACAGTTAAGAAAAATAAAAAGAGATAAAGACAAAAATAAAATAATGAAACAAATGTGGGAAAATGGTAAATCCCAATGGAGGGCATACAGGAAGTTCTATATTATTCTCCTTTTTCTTTGAAATTATTTCAAAAATATATTTTAAAAAACCATGTAGAAATAATTTCAACATTCTGAGACAAAATAGTTTGGAGTCTAAATCCTATATCTAATCAAACTATTTTTCAAATATAAGAAAAAAATAAAGACATGTTCAGATATTTACTCTGCTTTAAGACAACAGAAAAAAAAAAAAAGAAAACTTAACTCAAAGAAAAAAGAAGGAAGGAAACAATAAAGACTCAATCAGAAATTAATAAAAAGTAATAGAAAAATAATAGAGAAAATCATTGAAAACAACAGTTTTTCTCAAAAATTAAAATTGATTTAACTAGACTAACCCAAAAAAAGAGAGAAAATCCAAATTGCTAAAATAAGAATGAAAGAGGGCCATTATTATTGACTTTAAAGAAATAAAAATGATTATAAAAAATATTATAAGCTATTATATGCCTCAAAATTAGATACCCTTAATTAAATGAACAAATATAAAGACATAAATGGTCAAAACTTAATGCAGAATTATAAAATTTAAACATACCTAAAATAAGCAAAAAAATTAAATTAGTAACTTTAAGACTTCCCATAAGGAAAAGCCCAGAATTTTAAATAAAAAGTAATATCAATCATTAAAAACTCCTCTAAAAAAGTAAAAGAGGAAGGAATCTTCCCCAAGCCAGTATTACTCTGATACCAAAACCAGACAAAGACATCACTGGAAAAGAAAACTGTAGGATAGTATCTATTAGGAATATAAATGCAAAAAATCCTCCACAAGGTATTATCAAACTATATCGTGTAAAAAGGATTATACACTGTGACCAAGTATGATTTGTCCTAGAAATATAATGGCTTAATATATGAAAAATCAATGTATATCATATACCATGCTAATATAACAAGACAAAAAATCATAATCATCTCAATAGATACAAAAACACTTGACAAAACAAAACATTTTCATGAGGAAACACTCAAAAACTAGTAAAAAGGAACTTTATCAAGCTATAAAGAATATCTATGAAAAATTCAGTCAAATCATAGTTAATAAGAGACTGAAAGTCTTCTCCCTAAAGTCAAAGAACAAGACAAAAATTACTGCTCTCACCACCTCTATTCAACATTGTACTAGAAATTTTAGCCAGGAAAATTAAACTAGAAAAGAAAAAGAAGTATAACCATCTCTCTTTGCAGGTTAGATGATCTTGTATCAGAAAATATTAAGAAACCCACAAAAAGTTAATAGAGCTAAAAAAATTAATTCAACAACTAGGTTGCAAGATACAAGACAACTATAAAATATCAATTGCATTTCTATACACTAGCACTGAACAGTCTGAAAATGAAAGTTTAAGAAGCTATATTTATAATAAACTAAAAACACAAATAAATGTCACAAAAGAAATGCAAGAATTTTTCTTATAATTGAAAACTGCAAAATATCATTGAAAGAAATTTTAAACTATCTAAGCATATGAAAAGACTACACATATTTATAGAGTAGAAGACATAATGTTGTTAAGACAGTAATATCAAGCAGAGAAAGGAAGATGGTGACCTGATAGGGAAGAGATTCAAATCCCCCCACCACAGAGCAATGTGAAATTCACCTGTTTTCCAGAGACAGATACTGAGGAATGTCAGGCACTGCAACTACAGAGACAGAGCAGCTTTTGTGATGACACAGGATAAGCAAAACATTCTGTTATACAGCTAAAATGCAGATTTGGGCTTGGCATAGCAGATGTGTAGTGGGGTTGAGCTATGGGAAGACACAAAAAGGCTAAAGACTCAGTACAGAGGCAGCAAGGAGCATGCCCAGCAGGACCAGGACACAGAGGTAGGGGAGATAGTCTTGGTGCAGGGTGGAAGGAAAGCCAGCATCCCAGAGACTGAGCTGGAGGCCCTATGGTCAAAATACACTGGGTGCCGCCATAACCAGAAGGCGGCAAGGGAAATTCTCAACCCCCATGCCTTCCCACCACAATTTTGCACCAGAGTCCCAGGATCAACCCACCCGATATCCAGCCCTCCAGATATTCCATGCACTGAATATCCCGCCTACCAGATATCCCACCTTCAGGATAAAAGGAAGAAGATAGTCTCCTTGAAGGTACTAAACCTCAATGCTACCCACTAGTGCCACCCTGTGGGTAGAGGTGGAACTGCAGCCTGTTGCCAATTATGGACAGCAGCAAGATGATCACCTACACAAGGCCATCACTGCAGGGAAACAAAACCCTCAGAAATACAAACAGAATGCCAAACAGAGCAAAGGCACAGAAAAGTATACAGGAAATGATGGATCTAATAAAAAATGCAGAGGGGGATCTGAATACAGCAGACATACGCAAACTGCCTGACAATGAATTTAAGGTGATTAACATACTCATGGGAATTAAGAAAACAATAGAGGCAGTAAAAGAGAACATTAAAAAAGAAAGAGAAGAAATGAAGCAAGATATCAAAGAAGTTAAGAATAAATAGCTCAACTAAAGAATTCAATAGAGGGGCTCAATAATGGGATGGATGAAGCTTCCAATATAATAAATGACCTAGAACAGGGCAGAGGAACTCAAGCGAACCAAAAAGAGATTTTAAAAAACTGCAAAGAATCGAAGACAGCATTCAAGACCTTTGGGATAACATCAAAAGGAACATCATTGCATTATAAGAGTCCAAGAAGAAGAGAGAGAAAGGGAAGCCAAAACTGTATTTGAAGAAATAATAGATGAAAAATTCTCAAGACCGAAGAATGAAGCAAGCGACCAGACCCAGGAAGCTCAAAAATTTCCTAATAAAAGAAAGCTAAACAGAAATACACAGAGACACATCATCATCAAAATGTCAAAAATACAAGATAAAGAATCTTAAAAGCAGTCAGAGAAAAATACATCACATACAAAGGAATCCCCATAAGACTGTCAGTGGATTTCTCAACTGAAGCTCTATAGGTCAGAAGGGAAAGGCATGATATATTCAAAGTGCTGAAAGAAAAGAATTTCCAATCTAGGATACTATATCCTCCAAGATTATCATTCAGAACTGAAGGAATGATAACAAGATTTTCAATAAGCAAAAGTTAAAGGAATTTGTCACCATAAAATCAGCTTTGCAAAAAATTATTAAAGAATCCTCTATAAAGTGCAAATATCCCACAAAAAATAGTAAGACAGCAAATATTAAAAGTAAGGAAGAAGAGAAAAGAACAAAAATGTGGATAGTTAGAATGAGTGGAAGACTATAATACTTCAAATAAAAATAAGAAATAAACATAGAATTCTTAATACTAACTTCAGGGTAACTTCAAAATCTGCCCAGGGAAAAAGCAAAGAAAAAAAAGGGAAACCAATCAAAACGTAACTGCATCCATCCAACCTAAGAAGAGAAAGAGAAGGAAAAAGACATTGTCTGAAGCAACATACGGAAGACAAATTGCAAAATAGCTATGTATCAATAATGACCCTAGATATTAATGGACTAAACTTACCAATCAAATGACACAGAGTGATTGAGTGGATTAAAAAGCATAACCCAACATTTTGCTGCATTCAGGAAACCCACCTTCTTTCGGAAGATAAACAAAGGCTCAAAAGTCAATGGCTGGAAGACAATCCTACAGTTGAATGGCAACCGCAAGTGAGCAGGAGCAGTTATTCTTAGATCAGATAAAACAGACATCCATGTAAAAAGCATAACGAAAGACAGAAATGGACAGTATATAATGATTAAAGGGTCAAACTAGCAAGAAAACATAATGATTATTAACATATATGCACTAAATGAAGGAGCATTAAAAATATATTAAGCAAGCATGATTAGATCTGATGAGAGACATTGACAGAAACACAATAATAGTAGGAGACTTCAACACCCCACTTACAACAATGGGCATACCAACCAGGCAGAAAATTAAAAGGGAAACAGCTTCTTTAAATGGCGATCTGGAACAGTCAGGTCTAATAGACATAAGAGACTACTATGAGCAGCTCTATGACAATAAAGTGGAAAACCTTGAGGACATGGACATATTTTTAGAAAACTACAGTCTACTAAATCTGTACTGGGAAGAACTGAAACTCTTGAACAGAACAATCACAAGCAAGGAAATTGAAGATGTCACCAGAAGTCTCCTTAAAAAAAAAAAGCCCAAGACCCGATGGCTTTTCTAGTGAGTTTACCAAACCTTCAGAGAAGAATTAACAGCTCTTCTCAAACTCTTACAAAATACTAAAGAACAGGGAACACTTCCAAACATTTTCTGAGGCTAACATCACACCAATACCAAAAACTGATAGAGATGTCACCAAGAAAGAAAATTACAGACCAATATCATTAATGACCATAAACAGAAAAATTCTCAACAAAATATTATCAAACTAAATCCAAAAATGTGTTAAAAAGATCATCATCCATCATGACCAACTGGGATTTATACCAGGGATGCAAGGATGGTCCAACATACTTGTATCTATTGTGTCATACACCATATCAACAAGAGCAAAGAGTAAAACCACATGATCATATCAATAGATGCAGAGAAAGCTTTTGACAAGATCCAACACACATTTATGATAAAAACCCTCCACAAAATGGGAAAAGGTACATACCTCAACATAATAAGGGCCATATGTGAAAAACCCACAGCCAAAATCATAGTCAATGGCAAAAAATGGAAAGCATTTCCTCTAAGTTCAGGAACAAGGCAAAACTGTTCATTCTCACCATTGTTATTTAATATTGTACTGGAGGTCCTATCCAGAGCAATTAAACAGGAAAAGAAAATAAAAAGAATTCAAATTGAAAAGAAGGAAGTAAAACTATCATTATTGGTAGACAGTATGATTATATATATTGAAAATCCTAACAACTGTCAAAAAACTACTAGAACTCATTAATGAATACAGTAAAGTGGCAGGTTACAAAAGCAATGGACAAATATCTGTTTTATTTTTTTTACACAAACAACACACTAGAAGAAAATGAAATCACAAAAATCATATCCTTTAAAAAAAAATTAAAAGAGTAAAATGCCTTGGTAAAAACCTAACAAAGAAAGTTAAAGACCTGTACAATGAAAATTATAAGTCCTTCTTAAAAGGAATACAGGAGGACACAAATACATGGAAAGACATCCCCTGCTTATGGCTGGGAAGAATCAAAATCAATAAAATGATCATCTTACCCAAAGCAGTAACAGATTTGATGCAATTCCCATTAAAATCCCACAGGCTTATTTCCAGAAAATAGAACAAAAAGTCTTAAAATTTGTATGGAACAGCAAAAGACACCACATAGTCAAAGCAATCATTAGAAAGAAGGATGAATCTGGAGAGATTACACTCCCAGATATTGAACTATATTACAAAGCAACAGTGATCAAAACGGTATGGTACTGCAATAATACCAGAGGCACAGATCCATGGGTAGAACTGAATCACCAGAAACCAGCCCACTCACATACTGTCACTTACTCTACGACAAAAGAGTCAAAAGCATTCAATGGAAAAAGGAAGGTCTCTTCAACAAATGGTGTTGGAAGAACTGGACAGCCATATGCAAAAGAAAGAAGCTAGACCACTCTCTAACCATTCACAAAAATTGACTCAAAATGGACTAGAGACTTGGACATAAGACCAGAAACCACAAAGTTCTTAGAAGAAAGCTTAGCAAAGACATTCCATGACATCAACCATAGAGAAGTTTTTGGGGATTCAATTCCAGTATCAAGGGAAAAAAAAAAAAGGAAAATAAACAATGGGGACTACATCAAAAAAGAGCTTCTCCACAGTGAAAGAAATATAAACAAAACCAAAAGGAAATCCATTAACTGGAGAAGATATTTGCATTTCATATTTCTGACAAAGCCTTAATATGTAAAATTTTCAAAGAACTCATAAAACTCAACAACAGAAGAACAGGCAATCCAATCAAAAATGAGAAGAGGAATTGGAGAGACATTTTTCTGAAGAGGATGTACAGATGGCCAACAGGCACATGCAAAGATGCTCCTATTCGCTGGCTATCAGGGAAATGCAAATCGAAACAACAATGAGATATCACCTTACGCCTGAAAGACTGACTATTAACCAAAAGTCTGAAAACAAGAAATGTTGGTGACGATGTGGAGAAAAGCAAACACTTTTGCACTGTTGGTGGGAGTGCAAATTGGTACAACCCTATGGAAAAGAGTTTGGAGATTCCTCAAAAAGTTAAAGATGGAAGTCCCATATGATCCAGTCATCCCACTTCTGGGTATTTACCCAAAAGATACAAAAATATTCATCTTCAGAGATGTATGCACCTATATTTTAATTGTAGCCCTATTCATAATAGTTAAGAACTGGAAACTACCCAAGTGCCCAATGTCATAAATGAGATGTGATACATATATACAATGGAATACTACACAGCCCTTAGAAGAGATGAAACTCTGTCATTTGAATCAACATGGATCAATCTAGAGGGGATTATGTAAGTCAGATAAGTCAAAGGAAGAAACATAGATACCAAGTGACTTCTCTCATAGCTGGAATGTGAATTGACAAAACAAAGGAACAGACGAAACAAAACTAACCCTTTGACACTTACAATAGAACTGAGGTTACCAATAGGGAAAAGGAGGGGTGGGTGAAAATGGTGGCAAAGCCCACTGGACAATGGTGAAGAACCCTTGGTGATATGGTGGAGGGCATGGCGTGTTGACATATATCTAAGGAATGGGGAACCTACATATGTAAGGTTATTTTAATGTGTTAAATAATTACCACAATAATAAATATAAATATTTTAAATTTTAAAAATAGCTGGCAATATTCCTCAAATTTATCAGTATATTCAAGGTAACGTTTGTCAAAATCCCATCTGTACATTTTTTGCAGAAATGAACAAGTTGACAGTAAACTCATGGAAATTCAAGGGACAGAGAGTAACCAAAACAACAGTAACAAAATTATTAAAGTTAAATTCACACTTCCCAACTTCAGATACTACCATAAAGCTATAATAATCAAGATTATGTCATATTGGGACAGATTAAATATATGTTTTGGGAAAATAACAAGTTTTTGTTTTCAATGTAAAAGTCCAATAGAGTTCAGAAATAAAAGCTCATATAAATTGATTTTCAACAAAATTACCAGACAAATCAATGATGAAGAAAGAATCTTTTGTTGCAACAATGTGAAAGAATGAATTTGAACTCCATTACACATCATCTACAAAATTAACTAAAAATGCATCATCGAATATAAATCTCTTATAAATCATAGGATTAAATCTTAATGATATTGAGTTAGGCAAAGTTTTTTAAGATAGGACACCAAAAGCATAAGCAATAAAAGAAAAAAACAGATATAATGAACTTTATCAAAACTTAAAAATTGTGTGTTAAAAGGTAGCCAACAAAATGGGAGGAAATATTTGCAAAGTTCTGATTTAAAAAAACCCTTCAATGCAACAATAAAAAGACAAATAGCCCAATTATAAAGTAGATAAAGAATTTTAATAGCCATTTCTCCACAGATACTATACATATAGCCAATAAGCACATGGGAAAAAAAAAGGGATCATTAGTCATTATGGAAATACAAATCAAATCCACAATGAGATACTTCTTCAAATATACCAGATTGACTATGATTTTAAAAAAGATGGGTAAGTATGAGTATTAATAAATATGTGGAAAAGCTAGAATAGCAATAAATTGTTGGTGGCAAGGCAAAAAAAGCAACCACTCTGAAAAAGAGTCTGACAGTTCCCTTTAAAAGTTAAGCACTGAGGCAGCAATGAAGGCACAGAGGTGGGCGGGTGGGAAGAGAGAGGAGGAAGAGGCATTCTACTCATTCCAATTAGTCGTTCATCTTGGTTGTTCACGCTGGCTCCAGGACACAAACCCAGGTCATTGGGATATATATGTGGACTCCACCCAACCCCTATTCCACCAGGGCATGCTGAAAAAAGAACATTACTTGATGAGAATTGGTAGACTGAAGAAATACAGAATTAATGTCAAAAAAAAAAAAGTTAAGCATAGAATTACTATGTGATTCAGCAATTTCATTCTCAGAAATACACCCATAAGAAAACATAAGTTCACGCTAAAACTTGTACACTGGTGCACTACACTGATAGAGCAGTGGTTTGATCACCTGCCTCCTGCCAAAGTACAGTCCACATATATCCCAAGGACTTTGATTCACATCCTGGGCCGAGGAAAACTAAATAAAATAAATAAGATCTTTCTTCCTCTTCTCTCTTCCTGCCTGCCTGCTTACCTACCTTCACTCCTACCTGCACCTATTATTTAAAAAAATCTTGTACACTAATGTTTACAGCAGCATCATTCATATATAATAGCATAAGCAACCCAAATAGTCATCAACTTCTGGAAAGATAAGCAAAATGTGATCTAGCCCTACAATGGAATATTATTGTCACAAAAAAGAAGTACTGATTTGTGATATGACTTGGATAAATATTGAAAATATTATGCTAAGTGATGAAAGAAACCAGATCTACCCTAATGCAAAGAAATAAAAAATTAAAGCAATAATAGAGTTTCCAGATTATCAAAAATGTTTAAATTGTATAATATGAAATTTGAAAAGAATAAAAGGAAACAGACACCCAAATACACTATTAGAAAGGGGATACATTCAAGTTCACCCACATCTCCCAAAATGTTTAACATGTCTACTTGTGAGCTTGAAATGAAACTTAAAAGGACCTAACACACAGAAAAACTCACGTATGTTCCAAACAAGAATGTATAAGCGCATTCACTGTACACTGTATGTTAGGAGGAGGGAGAGGAACAAATTTAACTATCTACCAATAAAGTGTTTTTAAAAACTTGATGTAATCCCTTCTGTAGAATGATTAAAAGACTGTTAAAGAGAATGTTGTGCTAACAAAAACATAGCTCTAACATATAAATTGAAAAAGCAGAACAATATAGAAATTATACTATTTGTAAAAATAAATCACTCTATATGTACTTAAATACATGTCAAAACAGTGAAATAAAATTGGAATCATGCACACTAAATATTTAACAGTAATTAACCTCTAGGGAGAGATTAGTTTGCTAGAATGAAGGCCAGATTCGTTTCTTCTCCACTTAATAATTACCTTAATCTTTTATAGTTAGATACACTCACGTGTTTTGCACTTTTTCAGACAAAAGACAGGAAAGAAAAGAAAGTGATGGAGAAATGTATTAATACAAATACAAAGTGGAAAGAAACACTACAGTAATATCAATGGTGGGATTGAGGCCACATTTTCTTTGTCTCTCCAAATTTTCTGTAGCTGTTCACTTTGGGATGAAAACTTTTTTTTAATGTATCTCTGAGCTGGACTGGAAACTCCTTGAGACCTGGTAGTTTTCTGTTTGTCATGCCCCAAAACAGCCAAGCACTTCTGAGCAAAGACCTAAAGCCCCATCTTTGGAGACGTGTCTCTCCTCTGCACTTTGTTTAGAGTGGTTTCCATCCACACAGGTAAGTAAGTTTACTATTTCATCTTTTCAGATTATCTTGCAATCATAAAACTGGATGATACTGATAAAGGTGATGAGGAAAGACTATGCAAGTACGTGGGGGAAAGTTTTTGACAGTTTAAAGTAGAATAAAAATAAACAGGAAACAAGATAGTAGCAGTCACTAATTACATAATGATAAAATTAACTAATGTAACTTTTCAAAAAAAAAAAAAGTCCTTGATGTATAGTGACAGGACTGGAATTTTTTTAATCTTTCCTTGAAAAAATGTTCTAACAAGATTAACCATTGGGAAGAAAATGAAATGGGTGGGAAATACATGGGAAATAATTTCTTTGGGAGACTGGTATTACCTATTTTAAGTAAAAATAAAAATTCTGACCAACGGTTCCAGAAATTGACCTCTGTGCAACTTCAAACATTTTCCAAATTACTCGATGAGTTATATAGCAATATAACGTGTACAGATATGTAAACATAGAGAACACATGAGAGTATTCACAATAGCATTGTTGTAAACTTAAAAAGAACAAGCTTAAAAGCCCATCGATAGAAAAATTTTTTTTTTAATTTTTTCTATTAGAAATGTGGACTTGGAAGGCATTTTCTTGGAAGAGAATTTGGAGACTCTAGATCTGTTATGGATTGAATGTTTGCATCCTCTTAAAAGTTTTCAAACTCTGTCTTCCCAAGGTGATGGTGTTTGGAGGTGGGGCCTTTGGAAGGTAATCAGGTTTACATGAGATCATGAGGGCTGTCCTCATGACGGGACTACTGCCTCTATAAGAAAGGGAAACAAAGACCAGATGTATCTACCCACCCTCCCCTCCCCTCCCTGGTGAGGGCCCACACCAGGATGCCAATCTGCCAGCATCTTGATATGGACTTTGCAGAACTGTGAAAACTAAGTGTCTGATGTTTAAGGTACCCAGCCTATGGTTTCAGTATCCCCAGCTAAGACAGCATCTAAAAAACTTTGCAATGTCCTTCTATAGCACACTAAGATTAACCAGATTGCTGCATTCCCCAAAGAAGCCTGTTGAACATTTTCATTTCTGGGGCAAATTAAAAAAAAACAAATGCAGTCTATTCCTTTTTTAACCTTTGAAAATAGCATCAGCACAATAAGCAAACAACCCCAAATTATTCAAGAAAATGAACGTAATAATAATCATTATATGTATACACACATATGTGTGTATGTGTGTGCATATATATATGCCATAAGAATTTGGAATAGAGACAATGCTAATTTATAGGAAAATATTTCCAATTTTCCTACAAAACTTACAGTAGGAAATGGCAACCAGCTCAAGGAGAATGAATTTCTATGGAGCAACCCTTGGGTCATGTTGATTGCTACAGCCAAACATAATATGCCCATCTCTGTAAAGTCACATCCCACCTCTACCACCTTGTTGAAAAGTCAGCTCTCTCTGAACTACAAGATTTCCAATAGGACAGACTTGAAATTATTTCTTTTCCCACAAATATACTGCTCAGAACCTTCTGAACTTCCTAGACATTTTTCCTAAAGAATGATAGATTCTAACAATAATTTTTAGATTCTACAACCTGTTAAACTTCTCAGCCAACTACTAAACAATACTATTTGTAATGTACAGTCTCTCAAGCAGATTGCAAGCCATGTGACTGTGTTTCTAATTCCAAAGCATCTTCAATTTTACTAGTAACGTTTTCAAACACTGAAATGTGTTGTTAACATTTACACACATAACATCTACTGCATCTCTTCTTGTTTAAAAACTATCAGAATCAGCTTCAAAATGTTGCTTGATATAATTTTATACTTCTAATAAACCCTCTGGGCTTGAAACTCATATCTTCAGTTTCTTTTTGGTCACTAGCCAATCTCTCTATTTCTTTATTATCCAGACAAAAACATCAGAGTTAATTTTATGCATGAATATTCTCATCTTTATAACTCATCTCTTTGACTCCCAATGCAATCTTCCATGAGAACACAAGACACATTGAGTGGCTAGACAGCAGTTCTTTCCTAATGCCTACCCATCACCAGTAGGCCAAGTGGAACATAGCGGTGGCCAAGGAAGTGCATGCACATCCCAACATGCCCTGGTGGCTCAGGTGCTAAGTCTGTGGCTCCAGTGTAGTCCACTAAAGCCCAAGTACCTGGGTTCATAACCCTAGCCTAGAGGCCCAGGGGACCAATGGACCCAAAGCTGGGGGCCAGAGGCTCGATGCTCAGGGGGCAGAGGAAAGATAAACAACCAAAATGAACAACCAACTGAAACATGCTTCTAAAAAAAAGTGGTCACAACCAGAACAGTCAAAAACTAGCAAGGAAGAAAGTCAGCATCCTTGTAGGTGGGAGGAAGGGAATGGCAGGAAAACCCTAGGAATCATCTTCGTGTGCCAACTGGTGCATAGTATATAACTCAAGGCATATGATTTAAAAGATGAACAAATCTAATCTTTATGAATTATATCTTCTACAGCTGATAAGATCAGCTTCACACATTTTCTCTTTCTTCCTTTTCAAAATTAATTACTCAAACAACTTGCCCAAATAGAAGCAATTCAGTATTCCCTCTTGAGGGATCCTCTCTCTGATGGCTTTCAGGAATGTTAGACCTAAGACAGAAGAGACTGAGACTTGGATTTTAATAACCACGCAACGCAGAAACAAAGGTCTAAGCTTTGTGTGAGGCACAAACAGAAATTAAAATTTCTTGAGCTGAAGTTTTAAAAGAAAGACTAAAAAAACACTATCCACAGGCCCAAGGACACAGCAACAAAAATTTCTGTCCTGAGCACTGTGGGCATGTGCATTCTGAATTTACTTCATTTACATGGTAAAGAAATTTGACATTTTGTGGGGAGAGGTCATTATTGTCTAGTTTACATACAACAAAATTCACAACATTTAAATATGAACAACCCAGTGATTTTTAGTTTATTCACAGATTTGTACAAGCATCTACATTATATAACCTTATAACATTTTCACCACCCCAAAATGAAATTCCATTAATTTTTATCATAACTCACATTCCTCCTTAGCCTAGAAATCATAAGTTAACATTAAATTGACTTGTGATAGTGAAACCTCAAGAATATCAGCAGTGGGAAATGCAAGTCTTTCTACTATAAAACCATCTTAGAACTCCAACAGAAATATTTTTGGTCGAAATTAGTCCACAATCAAAAATTATAGAATACATGAGGCACAAATTTCCATAAAGGAGAAATAAAATCCTAAAAACCAAAGACTATAGAACACTCTGAAATATATGATAAAAAGCATATGCTTAAAATATTTAAAGAGGTTTTTCAAGGGAAGAAACTATACTGAATGAACAAGACATTATGAAACAGGTCAGAAAAAAATATTTAAGTGAGCAATTAGAAATCCTAGAAAATTCATTAAATATTCATTAAAATAAACACTCTCTATCTGTATTATACATTATAAAGCCAAGGACTCAGAATAAAGAAAATGCCCCAAAAGGGCACTATAACATATATACCCATGTTCATCAGTGAAAGTATTTGAAAACACAGCCGAAAAGTAAAATAGATTCCAGTTGACTCATTGACTCCTAGTTGACCAGAAGGACAAAAATAAAACCAAGGATGTAACTGCTTTTAAATGAGATTCGGTGGGGCTAAAAGGGAGAGTGAAATAAAATAGAGCAGACTTTACAATAAGTGGAACCTAGCTTTAAAAAAGATCCATTTCTAATTCAATTAATGTTATCTACTACTAGTTTGCTTCCCCCAAAAAAAAAATGTTATTTCTCTTTAGAGAAAAATTAAATCATGCAGAGATACATATTATCTCTAAAATCTTCATGTATAGCATCTGACACTCAAATTTAAAAGTTAGGCAGAGAAAAAGACATAAAATGACCAAAAATCCAGAAGAAAATAAATTAATAGTACAAATCAACAGAATGCAAGTGTTTGAATTATTAGAAACAAATTTTAAAGTAACTGGAACTAGGGATTTCACTTCTAAATGGAAATGGCCATATGAAGAGCTCCAAAAACCCACTAATCATAATTGTAAGAAGTGTGAAAAGAACAAAAACATTTAAATTTTCTGAAAATTATCTTAAGGGTACACAACAAGAGGGGAAAACATGTGTATTCAAGAAAGTCTACTAAATTACAGCAAAAATAGAGTTTGGGGTACTTCAGCTACTAGAACACACTTTCTCTTTTCCCCGCACAGCTCCACTTTGGATGGGTGTGACCTAGAAAACAAGGCTCCCCATGCTCAAACGAAGACCTACAGAATATCCTTAGGAGGATCAGGGATCAGAGCAATCTCGAAGTCTGATATCAAAAACCACCCTGGTAAAGGATCTTGAATTTAAGGTCAAAACTATGGAGCAATTCATGGTCCATAGTTTTAAGTAGAGACATTCTTTGATAAGTAGTGGAGGATAGCAGCTTGGTATAATACTAACAGAAGCAAAGAGATTGTCAGAGAAATTAGGGACAAAGATAGTCAAACAAAGCCAGGGTGACTGTGTGCATCACTAAGTCTTCACCCTCTGTGGAGGGACATCAGAGGCTTCACATTGAGTGGGAAATTGATCTCATCAAACTGTCTAGACAAATCAGTAACATAAAAATAATCAATTAAAAAGACCTAGGAAGGACCTCTAGCTGGTGTTGCTACAATATATTGTCTAAAATATCCAGTTTTCAAAAAGAAATTGTGGAGCAGGAGGCAGTCAAGATGGCAGCCTGGTAGGACTTGTCAGATCCCCACTCCACAGAACAACTAGAAATTACCTATTCTTCAAACACACACAATGTGGAAGGGCTGACCTGGGAGCTACAGACACAATGGAAGTGATCTCCACCACAGGGTAGGAGAAGGTGTCAGGGTTTAGAGCTGCATCAAAGATTTGGGACTCCCAGCCTTGGGAAAAAAAGCAACAGAAGGAGTGGAACCCTGGAAAAGCCTCCCAGGAGTAGCTCTGAGGGCAGCAGAGAACCTGCTCAGCAGGACTGGGACAAAAGAAGGGGGAGATGGTCTTGGAGCAGAGCAGAAAGACCAGCACCCCAGTGATCTGAGTGGGAGGAGTGCTGAAGAAAATTACACAGAGCATCATCATAACCTGAAGGTAGCTAAGAGAATCCCTAATCTCCACTCCATCCCTCTCCCACCATATTACTTGGAGCTGTAGGACCTGCACATCAGAAATCCCAACCCCAGGCTTAAAGGAAGGGGAGTCCCAGAAGACAGAAACCTTAAAGGTAACGCATAGCACCACCCAATGAATGGAGGTGGAACTGCAGCCCAATTCCTGACTGGGCCAGCGACAAGGTGGCTGTTTTCACTCAGAACTGGGACACTGGTAGAAGCCTCTGTATTCCCCACACAAATTTCAACCCCACAGACTGAACTCTCATGTCCCAATTCAGGATCCACCTAAGAACATCAACATCCAACCAGTTGTGATGCCACACAACTCAAGAAATCCCAGTGTTCAAACCAAGATCCAGACACTCTGGAATAAGTTGAGACCCACTAAGTACCATCACTGGAGGGAAATCTATCCCACAGAAACATAAACAAAATGACAAACAGAACAAAGACACAGAGAAATACATGCAAAATGATGGATCCAATTAAAACCCTAGGGGAATATTTGAATAAATCAGACACGGGCAAACTACCTTAGGATGAACTTAGGACAACAGTGATAAACATACCATAGAAATCAAGAAAACGATAGAGGATGTAAATGAGAACAACAAAAAAGGGAAGACATGAAAGATGTCAAAGAAATGAAGAACCTGATAGCTGAATTAAAGAACTCAATAGAGAAACTCAAGAGTAGGACAGATGAAGCTTCCAATGAAATCAATGGCCTAGAGAATAGGGCAGGGGAATACACTCAGGCAGACCAGCAAAAAGAGAAAAGAGTGAAAAGAAATGAAGAAAGTATTTGTGACCTACAGGATAACATCAAAAGAAACAGCATTTGTATCATAGGGGTCACAGAAGGAGAAGAGAGAAAAAAGGGAGAAGAAACTGTATTTGAAGAAATAATAGCTGAAAACTTCCCCAACCTGAAGACTGAAGCAAGCATCCAGATTCAGGAAGCTAAAAGAGTTCCTAATAAAAGAAACTCAAATAGGCCCACACCTAGACATATTATTATCAAAATGTTCAAAATATGAGACAAAAAAAAAAATCTACAAAAAAACAGAGAAAAACAAGTCACATACAAAGGAGTTCCCTACAATTGTGAACGAATATCTCAACTGAAACTCTACAGGTCAGAAAAGAGTGGCATGATGTATTCAAAGCTCTGAAAGAAAAGGATTTTCAACCTAGGATATTATCATTTATAACTGAAGGAATGATAAAGAGCTTTTCAAATAAGCAAAAGTTAAAGAAAGCAATCATGCAAAATAGGCTCTACAAGAAATGCTGAAGGATACTGTAGAAAGTATAAAGAAATCCCACTTAAAAACAGTAAGACAGCAAAATAAAGAGTGGGGAGGAGGAGAGAATAAAACCTGGGTAGTTATAATGAGTGCAAGTCTAATCTGTTTTCAAATGAAAATAGGAAATGAACATAGAATTCTCAATGCTAACCTCAGGATAGCCTCAAAATAGATCATTAGAGAAAAAGCAAAAAGAAAACAAAAAGTGAAACCAATTGAACATAACTATACCAAACCCAACTAAGAAGAGAAAGGAAAGTACAAAGGCACTCTCTGTACCAACAACCAGAACATAAACTACAAAGTGGCAATAAACAATTACATGTCAATCATCACCCTAAATGTTAATGGATTAAACTCACCAATCAAACAATGCAGAGTGACCAAATTGATTAAAAAGCATAACCCAACCTTCTGCTGCTTCAGGAAACTCACCTTCTTTCAAAAAAAAAAAAGTTTCAAAGCCAATGGCTTTAAAACAATCCTACAGTCATATGACAACGAAAAATAAAAGGCAGGAACAGTTACACTTATATCAGATAAAATGGACTTCAAATAAAATGCAAAACAAAAGACAGATATTGATACTATGTGACAATTAAGGGGTCAATCCAGCAAGAAGACATAACATTTATTAACATGCATTCATCAAATGAAGGAGAATCAAAATATATTAAGCAAATATAATGAGAACTGATGAAAGACATCAATAGCAACACAATGATAGTGGAGGACACCAACACCCTACCTACAACAATGGACAGATGAACCAGGCAGAAAATTAACTGCAAACAGCAACTTTAAATGACCTTTTGGAACAGTTAGGTTTAATAGACATATATGAAACACTTAATCCAATGACTACAGAGTCCACTTCTTCTCAAGTGTGCATAGAACATTCTTAAGGATAGATAATATGTTGGGACACAAAACATGCCTCAATAAATTTGGAAAGACTGAAATCATAGCAAGCATCTTCTCTGACCACAGTTTCTTAAAACTAGAAATGAGCCACAAAAAGAAAGCTATAAGACCCCAAATTAATTGAAGACTAAACAATATGCTTCTGAGAGACTCTTATGTAGAAGAGGAAATCAGAGAGGAACTTAAAAAATACTTAGAGACAAATGACAATGAAGATACAAGCTACCAGAATCTATGGAATGCAATCAAAGCAGTACTAAGAGGGAAGTTCATTACAATCTAGGCCTACATTAAGAAATAATAAAAATCCCAAACAAACAGTCTAACCTTACATTTAAAGAAACCAGAGAAAGAAGAAAGCTAAAAATCAGCAGAAGAAAGGAAATAATAAAAATTCAAGCATAAATAAATGAAATACAAAAAGACAATCTGATGATCAATAAAACCAAAAAATTATTATTTGAAAAAATAAACTAAATTGAGAAAACATTGACTAAACTGTTAAAGAAAAAAGAGAAAATTCTCATAAATAAATCAGAAATTAAATGGGAACTTACAAAATACCACAGAAATACAAAGCATCATAAGAGACTACTATGAACAGCTCTATACTTACATCATAAATAAAGTGGACAACCTTGAAGACATGGACAGACTTTTAGAAAAATACAGTCAACCACGACTGAACCTGGAAGAATTAAAACACTTGATCAGAACAATCATAAGCAAGGAAACTGAAGAAGTAATCAAAAGTCTCCCTAAAAAATAAAATCCCAGGACCAGAAGATTTTTCTAATGAGTATACCAAGACTTCAGAGAAGAATTAACACCTATTCACTCAATTTCTTCCAAAATATTGAAGAACAAAGAACACTTCCAAATACTTTCTATGAGGCTAACATCACACTGATACCAAAAGCTGATGGAGACGTCACCAAGAAAGAAAATCACAGACCAATATCTCTAATGAACTTAGATGCAAAAATTCTCAACAAAATACTAGCAAACTGAATCCAACAATGTATCAAAAGAATCATCCATTATGACTAACTGTGATTCATTCCAGGGATGTAAGGGTGATTCAACATATGTAATCTATTCGTGTAATACACCATGTCAACAAAAGCAAGGAGAAAAGTACATATCAATAGATTAGATGCAGAGAAACTTTTTGACAAGATCCAAGACTCATTTACAATGGAAAAAAAAAAAAAAAACCCTTCCATACACTGGGAATAGAAGGTACATACCTCAACATGATAAAGGCCATATACCATAAACTGACAAATCAACATCACAGTCAATGATGAAAAATTAAAAGCATTTCCTCTAAGGTCTGAAAAAAGGCAAGGTTGTCCACTTCCACCTCTGCTATTTAATATCGTACTGGAGAATTAGCCAGAGCAATTAGGCAAGAAAAAGAAATAAAAGGAATCCAAAAGTGGAAGTAAAATTATCACTATTTGCAGATGACCTGATTGTATATACTGAAAACCCTAAAAACTCTGCCATAATACTACTAGCACTAATCAATGGATACAGTAAGTGGCAGCCTACAAAATCAAGGCACAAAAATCCATTGCGTATTTGTATGCAAACAACATGCTAGAAGAAAACAAAATCAAAAAA